>QVNV01024613.1:0-43928 GCA_014825455.1 Pseudomyrmex pallidus | reverse complement strand
GCGTGCCGAAGGGATTTTTTGCGTCCTTTTTTTGCTGACCATCTTCCCACACCTATCGTCCTTCCTCTCTCTTTTTTCTTCTTTTCCTCTTTTTATACCCCCGTCTAAACCTTTGCAGGTCACCTTTTTTCTTCTCAACCCTTTTCCCTTTCTCTTCCTTCTCGGACCTCTCTATCCCGCCTTGTTGCCTCCGTATCTACGCACGGAAGGTATACGGCACGCGGCACGAGACACATTATTAGCTTAATAACTCCAGGGGACCTTTTTTAATCCAGCCGCCGTTCCAGGAGAAGCTGCCTCCGCGGAAGACTTTAATTAAAAAATAAACAAGCGAGCTGGCCGGTAAACGTGCGAGAGATTTAAAGTGCCCTCCGGGGGGAGGTCCTGGGACATTTGCATTTCGATTTTCGGACGTGTTTCTCGACCCGGGAACGTCCCGGATCATCCAACAATATATAATACAAAATCCGTCGAAGACGGACGTTCAAAATAAAATAAATCGCCGGAAATTGTCACAATTGCAGAGATCTGTTTATTCCATAAAGTTTAGATATAATTCGATAGAAAGCAAATAAATCCTCATCCATTCACCGTTTTATTTGTCACCGAACAAAAATTGTCACCGTAACCGAAGCTAATTGCGGCTATCTAATAAAATAGTAGGGACATAAATAAAAGATCGGTCGACGTTCGTATTTGCGTTGCGCCGATAAGCGAACAGCGAACAAAAATTTGTATCGCTTAACTTTTCAACACACACACAAATAATTAAACGGCTAACGAGATTTCATGGACAGTAGCGTGCGGTTCGCGCGCGCGGGCGGACGGACAGACGCGTCCATCGTCGATCGTGCGATATTCGCCAAACATTTGCGACGCGCCGTTTGCGTTTTATTCCGGGATCGACGTCGATTATTCCGGGCACATAATTACCACTTAACAAATCCGTCGGCACAGTGTGGCCTTTTTTACGCTAACCGCCAACAAATTACGTTAACGAGAAACTAAATATTTTGAAGCGTTAACCGGCGCGAATAATAAGTAAATTTAATTATGCGATGACCAAATCAGATATTTATCGAACTAGTGAACCAACTTTTTAGAAACCATGTTTCTAAAAAATATTATTTCTGTTATAAATAAAAAATAATGGTATAACAAAATAGCAACGTATGTATAATTACTAATATACTAGAAATAATCTATGTAGTCTGTTTATAATATATAATATCTTAATATTTTTCGCATGCTTTTTCGATCAGCTCTTTAAGCGATCAATTGTGGAATATTCGATGTTTGCCGTAGCATTTCCTATTTGCGCTACTATTTGCGAGGCCACATTTTCCGTAGACGTCGTCGAGACGTAGACTTTACCTGCAGATTACGGACAACCAATCGTGGCCTAGCTGGCGAGGACCGGTAAGGTGTCCGGCCGCTTATTTTTCCTCCGAAGGGTGAGATTCTCGAGGTGGGGATAAGTCGCGGGGGTGGGAGGGTGTATGGGATGGCCAGCTTTGGGCAAAAGAGGGGAAAAGGCGGGAAAGTGGGGTAAAATAGGCCGTCGGGTGGGGACGAGGAGAGCGACACTTAGATGGTAAATCGTGGAGAAGGGGCGAAACTCGAGCGAGAGCGAGGGCGGCAGGACGAAGGGGATGGGCGTCCTGATAGGCGTCCGAGCGACAGAGTCTACACTTCGTTAACCCATTGCAATGTTATTTAATTTGCAGAGTACACGGTGGCGAGACTCTGCCTCGGGTAATTTTGAATTTTGCAGCGAGCCAAGTGGACGTTAAGACAGCGACGTCGGCTGTCTTTGTGTTGATGTGCGTCTCGAACGAGAATCGAACAGAATGATCCTCCTCGGAAACCGTCGTTCGTTGAAACAAAGAGCAGCGAGATAGAAAATACGTTATTGATTAAACGTCATAATTAGCAAAAAGATATCCGATTATATCTATTACGTATAATATCACCTAGCTTCATTATCTTGCTTTATCTTGACAGAATACGTCTTGAATACACTTCCACAGAGAAAACTTGTACACTTCACAAGAGCGCACTTTGTTCCCAGAGCTAACACGACGTGTTGAAAAAAAAAAAAAAAAAAGTTTCCTTTGCGCACACTGCATCACCCTACTTGTTTTTTTAGTCAGGTGGATGAAAATCGATAGTCAAAAAAGCAGCGTAACCTGTTAGGGAAAAACCGCCGGAACCCTCGCGACCTTTTTTCCCCTGTTAACTCTATCCCCTAATCACGACACACTTAAACGAGTTTTTTCTAGATTACTTTTTTACGATGCACTTTGTCGGAGGGGAGTTATTGCGTGGCAGGTAACGGGAACGCAGAGCCGTCGAAACACGAGATAAAAAGTACGTTCACCCTCGACATCGGATCGGTGGTGATGACAGGTTCGTGTTTATATTTATATGCCGCGATACCAGACGATGATGATTTATCTGCGCGAATGCACAACACGCTCTACTGCAACGTTAGGTAAATATGAGATCTCGCCGTTTGCCTGATGACTGATGATAGTAAAAACTCGTTCGCAGCGCAAATCCCGTTGCATTGTTGTGCAAAATCCGAACGCTATAGCCGAGCGCGCGATGGCGAGAGTTTCGCGCGCGGACTTAATGCCGTGCAAAATTCTGCAATATTAATGGTTCTGTCAATTTGCTTGCAACGTTTCCCATTGTAATTTATAAGAACATAGCTTTTATTCATACGTTCGCAAAACTTCGCTTTAACAATTATATTAGCAAATTTCAGCAACGATAAACGCAGCTGAAATTAATAAAAATACAGCTTCGAACGCACAGGTTGACTATTCGATTTATTTTTTATCAGAACAATGTTTGAAAATTTAACATACAGTAAATATTATTATAATCCAACACCAGAATTTGGCTTGCATTTGCAGTCTTACAGCTAGAAACGATAGTCGAGAAGCGAACATCGCGCGAATCCACGTGGTTCGACTCCTATGTGTACCAGTTGTTGGTAGGAAAAGCGCTATCGGTCAACATGACGCCTGTAAAGCTACGCTGATAATGCCGAATGTTTCTGGTTCGTGTTTGAACTAAGATTGTTCGATCTCGTTCCCAACCCACCAATATATCTTACAGCCTATCTCTCTCGAGCTCTCGTTTTTCCCGCGTGAGAAATCTTTTATACAACCACTTGTGTTATCAGTTGCGCAATTGGACATAATTTCAGTTTCGAATAAAAAACGCGTTTTTTTTCTTTTATTAAAAAAAACAGATCTTTTTAGATTATATTGCAATTTTAAACAAATCAAATGTTTGCAAATAAAATGGCAACGTCAGCGCCAACACAGATCTACAAAGAGGTCAATAACACGATAAATAATCAGACGAGATGCTCTCGTTACGTTATAACGCCGGTAAATTCATTTTTGAGCAGACGAATATTTGCGAAAGAAGCGACCGAAAATTGCGCCGGCAAACTGCGTCGCTTTTTTGAAGGATCTTCTCTTGCAGCGAGACTGCACTTTTTAACTTGACGTGCAAGAGGTATGGTCAGTTCGACGAGTTATTTTCATCAAGGTCGACATTCTCTCTCTCTCTCTCCCGCTCTTTTTCACTCTTTTAACTCCCTTCTCTTCCCGACGACTTATATTCTCTCTTTCTCTGCCTCCGGATGGTACAACCTTTCATCCCTCTCTCCGCAGCTCTTTTAGATGCAAGGTCCACGTGCGAACGAGAATCGGTGAGAATCGGCGGCGGGGAAGGAGACTCACTTCTTTTCGTTTACAGTCTTCCCGTCGTACTGAAAATTCTCGCGCGTCTGCCCGCAGCTTGCGTCGAGATGAATAATGATCCGAATCGCCGAGAAGAATTACGAGATGTTTATTCCATTTCTTTACCGAACAATTAAATGTATATTTTTACGCATTTTATTATCCCTCTGTTTTTAAACTGTCGCTATCAAATGCAAATTGCACGCGATAAATTCCAAATTTTTATTTTTATTATTGTTTTTTCTTCCAGAAGGTGTCGTTCTGCCAAGTTTTGGCAGAAATGTTATTTCATACGTACGACTTATCAAGACTCGCTTTATCAGACAGCAGATGTACATGCACGGTGTCACTTACCACCGACGAAAGTTGTCAGCGCTAAACGTAAAGTCTACCATTAAGATAAGTTACTCTCTCGTTCGAACGCGGAAAGCAACTCCAAGCTGCTCGAGATATCGACTACAAAGTTAACGCCTTTCAGTTTTATTGCAAACACGAAGGTGTTTTCGTCGCCGCGTATCACGATCACGGGAGTATATTAGCCGCGTGTGCTCCAGATCGTATCTTTGCGCGTAATATCGATATCATTACCGTCACTTCGCCGCATATTTTGCTCGTTCGCAGAAAGATACTCTTGCACGATAGGCGCGCGAGCCTATTATCGCGGGATCTTCTGGATATATACCGCCATCGCATTGTAATCCGTAATAAAGCTATCCCATGCTCTCTTCATATACCTTCGCCGCGCGTATCTCCCCGGTATCGCACGCGTGCGTTTCTCAGGCCCACGGATTCATCCGCCCGCGCCGTTCCCCACCCGCCATCTTTTCTCTCTTTGTTTCCTAGACACATCCTACTCCACTCTAGGTCCACAAACCTCCTCCAACCGGTAGACGACGTAGGAACCCGCCATCGCCGCATATTGGCAAAGTCAGTCCCGCCAATTTTAGATGCTTCGCCTTCTTTTTTTTCCTATTGCCGGCTCTTCTGCGACTCCACGCCCGCCTTCTCCTACTTCTTCTCTTCTTCCCTCGATCTCAACGCATTCTCTCTCTTTCTCTCTTTCTCTCACCGCGAGCTTCCTCCTCATCGGCCGCGTAGAGAGCTGCCATTTTATTTTCGCGAGAGTGTGTGCGCGCTATTTTTAGTCGTTCTAGAAAACCCGCCTCTCCTTTTTCCGGGTCTTGGCAGCGCCGAGAAGTCGATCGCGTATATGCACGCGGTGCATTTTATTCTTATACTTAATGCAGCCGCGAAAAATATCGGACCCGATATACACGTCAAGATGATGATCAGCTGCCGCTGGGGATGTTCGCGAGATTTTTGACGGTTGCAATTTGTACGAGACGCTAATGCGTGTCGCGAAGCAACGTGCCGCTGTTGTTGCCAAAACTTTTATTATAATTTTCTGTCAAACCAATGTCAACAACTATTTTTTTTTTTTTTTTTTTTTTTTTTTGTCTTGTCTATATTTGCGCGTCGTGGTTTCATCTTGTACTAATTTCATGCATTACCGCGTTCGCTATCAATTCGCATCGTCGGCGGCGAGAAACTGGCCGACAAGGGCTTTTAACTCTTTCCAGATCGAATTAATGTGTGTCTCTTTCTCGGCGCTAAGTTAACCTTTTCAGATTTTCACTCGGTGTATTAAAATATACGCGCCGTTCACCGGCGCAATAATAGCTATGATCTCAACTAATAAACTTTGCTAAATAAAACTATTATTCCGCAGTGTCTGGACGGGATATAAAATTCGCCATGCAGTACAAGAGCGAGTCGGAAATAGTCGCTAGTCATCGCTTGAAATATACAATTTTAATTGTGTACGGAGAGCGCGCGACGTTTAGATAAAAATCGCGTATACGCGTTAGATTCGCGAAACGCGATTTGTAATAATATATTTCGTTCGTTGCAGCACAATATTTTCATTGCCGACTAATTTGGTTGGGCAGCACGCCGATTCTGCGTCGCGTGTAAACTCGATTATTTACGCTCCGGCGACGTACAATTTTAAGTTCATGCAACAATAAACACGTAAGGGAACGTGGAATATTTTTATCCATTAAATCTGCGTTAGACTGGCGATACGTGTGCCTGATCATTTAAGCGAAATGCGAAAATATTGTAACTATTTCATAATTTGTAGTTTTTGCGTCCAATTATAAAAGATTTTTACACAGAGGACAGTCGAATTTTAATACTTTATATTATAACTAAATTAATTAAAATAAATAGTATTACTTTGACTGTGCTTTATTACATATTTCTATGAGTTGCATGACGCGTTACAACACCCTGTGCCGACAAAGAATAAAATAAAAATTAAAATAACTCGCGTTCTATAAGAAAAAAACTCAGAATCACGCACGCGTTTGACCACGTGCGTGATTTAACGGAACGCGAAAATAATCGGATCGGAGCGTACAAGCGCGACGAGATAATGTTCAGTCCTACTAGAATTGTGAGTATTGATCGTTTCATAGTAAATATATAGTTTCATCTAGCGCGTCCTAGTGCGTCCTAGTCGATAAATATGGCCGGTGGTATCGGACGGTGTCCCCGTGATTGTCGCCGAAAGTGTGCCTTTCGTTTCTTCTTCGCGCTGCGCGTACGAGCAACAACGAAGGGTTCGAGAGAACGAACGCGAGGGTCGTCGACCCCGTGCGGAAAATCGATCAACTGGAGATCGGAAAGGACGAGGGCCAAAGCCGTGTATAAAGTCCGCCGGTGGTGCATGCTGAATGCAACCGATGCGACGCGTCGCGCTGCGAGCGAACTTCGACCCCGATTAATTCATTGCTTTTTTTTTTTAGAAGAAAAAAAGAAGAGACGAGCGAAAAAATCTCTTCTTGTGGGAGAAAAGAAAGAATCGAAGAGAAAAATCGAACTCTAATCTCCGATCGATACGACCGGCATATCGAGAGCTCTCTCTCTCTCTCTCTCTTCGATAGCACGCAACTTAGTTGCAAGCGGCAAGTGTTATAACCGCGTATGATTCGCTCAAGAAGGATCATAAAGTAAAATAAAATACGAAACACAACTCAAGAAGTCTCGCTGCGAGAGAAATATTTAAACAATTAAGAGCGCATATAATTGCACGTTCTCGTTTGCTCGCGCGGTCGTAGTCATAATTTGCGCGCGAAAAGCCTCGAGCAGGCACACGTCACGGAGAGTTCGTTCGATGATAATGACGCGGGGTCGAAGCTTGCCGTTTCGCGCTCGGCCGCGAGAAATCATCGAGTGCCCTTCACGACGACGAGTACTCTCATCTGCGTCGGCTCCAATGCGTTCGTCTCCTTTGCGAAAATCAACGCAAAGACGAGATCGCGAGACTGCAAAACACGCCGCATTTTTCATGCAGAGGAGAGTTTACGCACGCCTATCGGTCCGTCTCGCTTTCTCGCGTATTTTCGGACGATTTTCCCCTCGATGCAGAATCGCACGAGAAAGAGAGAAGAATTCCCTTCTCACCCTTCTCTGCCCCTGGTTCTCGCGGTTGCCTCCCCCAAACCAGTGGCACTCGCGCGTGTTCTCGCGCAGAGGGAAACGGACCGGCGTTTAATGTAAATCGCCACGCACGGCTTATACACGGGCGGAAAGAGCGCAAGAGACGGAAAGCCGAAGGAGAGAGCGGCGGAGAGAGCTCGCGAACGAGCGAGCGAGATAACGAAGAGAAAGGAGGGTGGCAAGCGAGAGAAAGAGAGACGAGAGACACAGAGCTACGCAGCAGCTCGGTGAGACAGAGAACAAAGTGGAGCGAGAAGGACAATGGGGAGAAACCAAGCGGTCGGAGGAAGATAGAGGAAGCAGAGAACGAGGAGGAGGTGGCGGCGGGTGGAAACATACATATGTATAGGTAAATGTGTACCTACATCCCGTGTCTCACTCGCGCGTTCCGCTTCTCACTCGTTCTCTCTTTCCCTCTTCCGACCGGACCTCTTTCACTCGCCGTAGTGTCTCTCCCCCGCATTACCCCGCACCCTCCTCTACGTTCCACACCGGTCCTTCATTCCTCTCGTTCCCGCTCGTGGATGCTCTCTCGTCGCTGCCGCGTTCTCTTTTCCACCCGCGCACCGCTGCCGTCGCGTCGTTGTTCGCTCTCCCCCGCGACGTGCCTTCGCTCTCTCGTCGCGCGCGCGTTTTTTCCCCGGTGTCTCTTTTTTTTTCTCAGCACGCCCCTGGGCCGTCGAGTGATTTTTATAATCTGCTACTTGTTGCGCCACACACCACCGGCTGCCGCTGGTGTGTCCGGCGCGGCCCACCCGGAAAAACCGGAAAATAGAGGAAAACAAAAGCGCGGCCGGCGCGTCGTGCATCTCCCCGCGGGGTGGCGCGAATCTCGAACGGTAGGAAAGGGGAGGTTCGGTGCGGGCGATCGCGGGGGTTGGCGCGGACACAGCGGATGAACGACTGGCTGCAGAAGGGGTGGAAAAAAAAAGAAAAAGGCACCGCGGGACCAGCCCGACGCGTCGGACGAATCGTTCGTGCGCGCGAGCGTGTGTGCGCGATTGTCCATCCCGCTCTGCGAGCGGCAGCTGAAAATTATTTTTCGGTAGCTTCCACGAGCAATGCTACGGCAGCAAACCCGCCGGGAATTCGCATCGGATATGCGAATATCGAATGCGCGTTCCTTTCAGCGGCGGACGATATCGATTGATATTTTTGCCGATTCCGCGGACGGATCTGCAAACGGCGCGCCCGAGCGGACGCAATTCGCTCCCGCGCGTGTTCTCTTTAATTAATTCATCACCGTAATTATTTTCCGCGCTGCGAACCGTGCATGTCAATTAAATTAAATTAAAAACGATATTCTTGTCTATTTTATAAAACGATCAAATTGTTCTCGGCGCGCTAATCAATGGCGTAACGATGTATCTAGTTTTTTTTCTATTTCTTTTTCCACAAATATACAAAGAATACTCTTTTTTATTTTACGTCAAGATCCTTTAAACAAGTTTTTTTATGCTTGTATAAACAAGGAGAAAGTATTTTAACAAGTACGACAAAGTAACGCTATAAAAGTAGTTTCACTCTGAAATGTCCGGAAGATTAACAACGAAATTCTCGCACGATGCAGTGAGACAGTTTCGTTTCCCCTGCACTCTCGAGATCGCCGACGCGAGTGCAAAGCGCACGATCGATCGCGGAGGAGGAGGAAGAGAAGGAAGAGGAATGAGGAGGGAGCATAGCGCCTCTGTGTAACCGAGTTGCTCCGGTCATTTTCCGAAAATACGTGTAAACATTTTCGCGCGCGCCGCTTTTTCCGTTGATTAACATAGGGCAATGTTGCGAGCGGAACAATACTAGCGTCAAACAACAAAGCGCAATTAAAAGCGGTTATCGAAAATGTTATCGGACCTCGCGGATTGTATTTTGCGGCGAACAAAAGTATTGGATTTTTTATAAACGCTCGCAAACGCTCACAATGCGCGTGGGGGAGAGGGAGGGAAAAAGGTTGGGGGGAGAGGAATGGAGAGTTAATAATGGAGCCTGCTGTTTTGTCGGTTTGCAACCGCGTCGCGCGGTTTGGCCTGCCGAACTGATCGATCCCGATCTGATAAATCATTCAGTCGAGCGGAAAAAACATCGAGTTCGACCGGTGCACCATAGCACACCGTCATTATCGTAGCTCGTTCTCCTCTGCTCTGTAGCTTCGTTTTCTCTTTCTCTTTATCGTCGACGGAACGAGAATCAAAACGAGCCGAATCTCGTGAAATGGTTTCCTCCTTTTCAGAAATTATCGCGAATGTAGGAAGTTTCGGCATAGAAAAACGAGAGGAGGAAGAGGAGGAGAAGGAGACGCAGAAGAAGAAAAAGAGAGAACGCAAACTGCGAACGCGGAGGCGCGCAACGGCGGCGTCCGCGGTGGCGGCTGCTGTGTCGGCCGAAAGTTTAAAATAGAATATCTCGCGAGTAACTTTCATCGGTCGTCAAAAAATCGCGCAGTGTCGTACCTAGCGGGGGGCCCTGCACCCCCGCTTCTCTCTCTCCCCGTCCTCGCTTCTTCCTCCTACACCCGAGAGACGAGAGTGGATCGAGGAAAGACGGCGTGGAAAGAGAAACGCGCGGAGAGCAGCCCTCTCCATACCGACGCTGCTATAACGCGCCACGGGATAGGCCGTGCTCCGACATGAAAACGCAGCGGTTGCACGTACATACACGCGAATGCACGTGCACGTGCGCGCTCTCTCATACTCTGCGCGGTGGCGGCCGCGAGCGCGCGCGTACGGAGAACGTCGAAGAGGAGAATCCAGCGGCGAATAAACTCTCTCTTTCTCTCTCTCTCTCTCGCGAATGCATCGGTATTATTTTAACGCTTTTCCAGATCGCGGTGGCGGCTGCAGCGCTGGCAATTATACTGACGTGGGTGGCCGCTTACGAGTGGTCCGCGGGGAGTTTTGCGTGTTTCGCGGCTGTACGCTAATCGCGCCGAAATTGCGTACACGCAATTGGGTCTCCTCGAGGCTGGGAACCTTCCTGTTTACGCGGCAAATTCGCCGACGATGTTTCATTATTTTTTCATTTTATTAATTTCCCTCTTTCAGCAAACCTTGCGAGAGAGATTTTCGAAACTTCGGCTTCAGCCGAATAAACATTTGCTTCATTCATGCTGAACTCGCCAATACGAGTGTGGATACAATAGGTGTGACAGTGCTATACAAATCTGGTAGGATTACGCAACCTGCTATTGTCACATCTTGTGTACAGAGTGTTGCAGAATATCGCACCAATTTCATGCGTATCGCTCTATCCTCGATAAATCCGAAATTACGACAAAATGACGCGCAACTTTTGCAATATTTTTTAGTGCAATACAATATCCTTTTATGTATACAATCTTTGTTGTAATTAAAATAATAGAACTTTTGTTATAAACGTTAAGCGTACCAAGAAGCGCGCTACTACAGTTAAGTAGTTCATCATTTTCAACTAATGATTCTATTTTTCTTTTGATTGGAACTCGTAATATTGCTATCGTTGCAGTTGTAATTCGGTGGTCTCCACGCCAGTGAATGACGTAGCGTAGGTCCTCCTGGCCGGCGATCTGCCCTCGCTCGCGTTCTCGCTAGCTCGCGTTAGCTTGGCTAGAGATCGCGCGAGTAGAGTACACACGCTCTTGGTTCTTGTCGGCTGCGCATGCGCGGACGCGGACCGTGCGCCGCGACTCGACTCGACTCGCTTCGGCTCGGCTTCGCCGACTCCGGTTAGCTTCTCTCCGCGGCTCTCGCCCTCCCCGCCAAGGTGCATGCATGCATTCTATGCGGCGTGCACCGCATTAGATGCATTTCTAAGTCGCGCCGCAATAAATCGCAGAAATATCGAAGTCGAGACCCCGCGAGTTACGGTTTTCGCGCCGCGTCCTCGTGAGAAAACTCGCGAGCTTGTGCGTTCGCCCGCCGATACCGATCGTCGAAAGGGATACATACAGCCCGGAGAGGGAACCCCGGAGAAAGATAAGGAGGGAGAATTAAAAAAAAAAGAGCGGGAGAGATATAGAACGCGGGTGGAGGCGGTGGAGCAAGAGGAGAGATCGCGCGGTGATAAAGATCTAAAGATATATAGACGATTTCAGTGACGCGCTTCCGCGCACCAGGAGGAGCCTTCTTCTCTCTCTCGGTCGCGACCGGCAAACTCCGCGACCGAAAAATCGCACGGTTCGAGGAACGCAAGGATCTTACGAAGGATCGAAGAAAGGGATCACGGACTTTGCTGATCCACATCCGTTCGGATAACTTCTCTTCATAAGTTTTCGTCCCTCGGACGGTAGTGTGTGAGTGCGTTTATGCGAATTATCATACTGGTCTTGACGCGCGTGCACGCTCGTACGCGCATACAAGACACGTGCGAGTCGCCGTAGTCGACTCGGAACACCCGGTGAATCCTTCCTCCTTTTGCAACTGGTGGGAATATGATTAGGAACAGTGAGAAAATCGGAATTTTCAGAAGTGATCGAATAATTGGTTTTTGAAAAAACAAACTTCATCATTGTTCATTAAATCATCGTTGAATTGGGATTATCGACTCAGGAATATTCTAAGGACTTTGAAAGTCTAACGGGTGTATCAAGCACGAACGAAACGACGTCGACTCGCATGCGCTGAGTCTCCGATAATCCGCATCCGGCTGGCGTTACGAATCGTCGACACGCCGCAATTGCGTCGTCGCGCTTATCCAATTCTCCCAAGACGAGAGAGCAATGTGCGAATAAAGAATCGAGTCCTGCTGCATCCGCGAACACGGCCGAGCGAACAATATAAGTGGATTCCCGTGGAGAGTCAATAAGGGAAAGAAATTGTCCCGCGACGAAAGAGCAGATTCATGCAAACAGATTAATTGATTTGAATGCGAGAGTGAATAGCGGAGAAAAGAGCAAAATCGAAACAAGATCGGTCGAGAGCCTCGGGAAACTCGCGTGCTCTCAGCCATCTCGATGTGCTGCTTATAACTCGTTTTGGCGCAACGTGTTTCTTTCTTTCTCACCGACACACAATCTATCAGAAAACCGACATGCACTTTACATTCGATCAGACTCGCGTGTGATTTCCACATTTTCTTGTTTACTTCGACGTGACGTCAAACGCAACCGTGAAGATAATTGACAATCGCCGTGATTTCGCGCGCGAGAACTGTCTCGCGATTAAAAAAATCTCGACAGCACGAAATCGAACGCAAATATCGATTCGCGTAGTCGATCGTGATCCACGCGCGAAACCGCCGAAGGGGCGCTGAAGACACTCTGAAGCGCGCGCGGAACGGAACTCGACGAAGAGTGATCGTGATGCGCGAGATCGGTGCAAAGTGAGCAAAGACGGAAATCGAAGTTGAGAGGAAAAGTGGGTGACGCGCGAAAAAGAGGAGGGCGTCGGATGAACTGGAAGAACAGGCTGCGCCGAGTGGAAAAGGATGCCGATGACGACGACGAGGACGACGACGGGAACGACGTCGAGGATGACGATTACGGCGATTACGAGAAAATCTTGAACGGCGAACTTTTGAACTGGTTGTTTCTTGGAAGGTAGGAAAAAAACGCTATTGTACGTCTGAATCGAATGACTTTGGCTATAATACATTATGCTTCTTCTAACCCGCTATATTGATACATAAGCCGAAAGAGACGCTTGTGAAAATTGTATGCCAGGATGAGACGAAAATAAAATATCCTTTTCTAGTATTTTCAATTTAAATAGATTAAATAATTAGAAAATAAAACGGTGATAAAAAGTTAATTGAAATCTAATTAACAGGGATGCAATTTGATTAATAAGATATAAGAATTGAGCAACTCAATTATCGCATCAATTACTATTACAATGAATTATAATTAGTACAGTTGTTTAATGTTGTGTTATATTGTATGTATTAGATTAATTTTAGAGAATATGTAAAGAGCGAGAGACACCCTGTATGTGCGCTTCACGCTCGAACAGCATTCCGAGTAACACGCGCGATCGTTTCTGTTGCATATCTAATCTGACAATACGCAAAAAGCGACTTTGTTTCGCCGGCGTCTCGCTTCGGTACATTCTGTCGCGCTTGACCTTAACGAATATAAACATTATTCCTTGCTTACAGAAAAAAAACCCTTCGGATATGCTTAATCGCAAAACTACTAACAAAACTGACCGATGGTGGCGGGCGCAGAGAAGAATTTCGTTCGTCGAAACTCTTTCTCGTAACGACTACATTTCCGCTTCTCGTCGAAAATTCGCTTTGAGCATTGCTGCTGTTCCGCCGCCCCAGCTTCCTCGACGAACATGCCGAGAGTGTCGACGTAGCTACCTCGAAAACCGACAAGGTATCGAGGATCGACCGTAGACAATCCGTGGCAGGGTCGTGCGGAACGATCGATCGAATAGGTGCCAGCGGGAGGAGGAGGAGAAGGAGGAGGAGGTGGTGTTGGTGGTGTACGGGAAAATGGCAGGAGGGTTGGTGTGAGGTTTCGGGATGCGGGAGAGAGACGGGGTGCTGGTGATTAGTTGCAGTGTTTTGGAAAACAATGCGCAGAATTTCGACGTCGATAAATAATAAAGGACAAATAAAGTGTATCGGGGAGCCAGTGAAGTGAGCGTGTGTCAATAAATAACTGCCGGCATATGTATTGTGTGCTCGAGAATAAAAGCGGGATGAGTTTGGTATAAAAAAAAAATTTTTGCGTCACCCGGAAATATCGACGATCCGCGCGAGCGCGCGCGCGCACTTTCTTTGTCACTTCGGGCTTTTCATATCGAAAAAAAATTGGCGGTGTAGCGCGAAAGCGCCAGCGAATACTAATCGGTTCGATTCGATAAATTGTTTTGGTTTTTTCAAAAAATCGTGGATGTGTATTTTTTTCTAAATAGATAATGCTTTCATATCTCGTTTTGTAAAAAAAACAAATAAATATTTTATATTGTACTCGCAATGTAAAAAAATACCGTTGTGCTTGAAACCTATTTTGTAATCGATAAGAGAACGCATCTGCATGTACCGCTTCTGTTTCCCACAGAATCCAGGAGAAAAACCCTTCGCGGCGCGCTTCCTTTCCCGCTGAAAAGTGCAAATAAACGAGTTCGTCCCACAATAGTCTCGACGCGAATCAGCGCTATGAGAACGATGATGTTACAATTACAATAGCGCGTTTCCAGGAGATACATTCACCGACCCTTCCATCGCCCTTTGATTCGATCTTTAAACACAGCCCTTAAACAGGTTCAACCCATCTTGAGATACGTCTGGTCGGAAGGGAAAGCAAAATATAACGCTCACACGGAACGGAAGAGGAATAGAAAGAGAAGAAGCGAGAGGCCCCCCGCGAAAAAATGAAAGAATCCTGGACACCGTGATATGTTCGCCCCTTCTGCGACCCCCACCATGAGGCGTTCGCGAAGAGACCCCGTGTGAGATGGGCCATCCCTCTCCCATGTTGAAAGGCCCTTTTGCCCCCCTTTTTTAAGGCGGCCAGCTGCGAGGTCAGTTTTCGACGGGCGCGCGGCGCATTAAGATGCTACGCACAAAATTTGTCATCGTCGGCCGGTCATCGTCGCGGATTCCACGAAATTAAGAAGTTTTCGGCGCGAGTTCAACCCCCGCGAGAACTCGATGGCGAGAGTCGGACGTACGCGGAAGTGCAGAAAGTACCGCGGCAAAACGGAAAAGAGAGAGGAGAGAAGAGCGACCTCGCAACAACGTGACGCGAGCACCGGCTGGATCCCTTCTGCAGTGATGAACGCGTGATGGATATTAAATGGACGCACGGTACGCATCGACAGATTAATTCCATTTACCGAGGTGCTGCTTTTGACCAGGAAGGTTTTAATAAATAATACGAGAGTTACACGCGTTTACGAGAGACGGTGCGCAATCGACTAAAAATACTCACGAATCACTTTTCGGTGCTTTGTCGTCGACTGCGGTATCCCGAATACACGGCGGATCGATTACATAGGCCGTGTTAATGTGCATTCGTCACATTAACACGCGAAACAACGTGCGAGATTAATTCACAACCCTAACATTCTTTTCCTCTCTCTATACAAGTGTTTTATACATATATATATATATATTATTATATCTTTATTTAATGATTGTGATGATTTATATTAAATTTTATTAAATCCGTTCTCTCTAGCGCGAAAAAAAGGGGAAAACATACGCGAGCAGTGACTCACGACAAAATGTTCCTCTTTCCATAATTACGAGTGAAATCGGAGAATATTCATTGGTGACGTTAATGCTTGCGTTCGTTCGCTCGCTCGAAATTCCCAATAATGATAAGTTTTAATTTCCCCATTTACACAGCCGTGTCTGATGTACCCGTTGGTTACGGTTCGGGAATATGTATGTATATCGCTCGCGTTTCAATCGAAATGATGGTCGAACGAATGGTAACGCGCACCGACAATCGCACACCGGGTGCGCGCGCGTTTAGCTAGCCCTTTACTCAAGTACAATGTATTCTGACACGCTCGTGATTTCATGTTATCGGAGCGGTTTCGAATACTTCGCCTCTTTCACCCTATTCCCCGTTCCTCACTCTCACCTATTTGGACCGTTCTTCGCCGCGCCGTTCGAATAATTAATCGCAAATAGATCAGATGGAAGTGGACGCGAAGGAAGAGTGAAGAGGGGGTGGAAAGAAGAGAAGGGTTTGTCGTGCCGCCCTTTCGATCTTTTCGAAGGCACGGCCTGACATTTAATTTCGCTAATTTCTTTTCTCCCGTTCGAATTACTCGCGGTACGACGCTTCGTTCTCCGACGTAAGGGTGGCCTCGCCTCTCCGAAAGAGAGGAGTCACCCTTCCCACATTTTCTTTCTTCTTAAATGCGCGCGAGGAGGATCCTCGCTACGAGGGTGCGAGGAAGGTGGGAAAGGGGCCACGCAGCCTGCCGCGAGAGAACGAGGGCCGGAAAAATAATTACTCCCTTGCACACCGCGAGAAGAATTCTCGATGTGCTCTTCGAGATAATGAGCAGGGACAGAAAAAAGCTCCGGTGATCTTTCTAAACTCGTTCCCATCTCTCTATCTTCCCTCGTAGCTACCGCAATCTTAATAACGATGTGTTTTTTACGTCTTTCATTTTGGAACACGCTTGAGATATAAGATAGATAAAACTTCGCGAGACTGAGTTGCAATTTTAATAGTTTCTCTCATTAAAAATAATAGAATAAAATATAAATATTACTACATCTGTATTAACGGTGTAGGCAAAGTTTAAAGAATGTCGCGTAAAATGATTTCGTCGCGGCGAGATGAGGCGCGAAAAGTATAATAATAATTTATGGTATTCGCGATGATGGACATGACTATTTTCGGCGGCAAATAGAGTGAGCGCAATTTCGCGGTGAAATTTATGCGCAAGACTAAAATAGGGATATTCTACTATGAAAAGACGCGCTAAATTCGAGTCTCGACATTAAAGTTTATCCGATGTTTTATCCGTTCATATATGTATATAACACGCGATTAAAAAAATATTTAGCCAATTAAATGAATCAAATGGATAAAATGGTAGCGGCCGACTGGACGGTACATAAAATGTTCATAAAGCCACAGAAATTTAATACTTTATAAATTGTTCAATAAAACGCTGCGGCAGGCTATTTGTTTTGTTACGAAATGTAATAGGCAAATAAAATCAATGAAAAATCTAATTACTAAAAAAATGGATGTCCCGCGACGCACAGAAAATACTGAAAATAAAAAATATTCAGGTTTTTTCAACTTGCCACGAAAAATAAAATAAAAAAAAAGAGAGAGAGAATAGATTTCTTTTACACGAGATTCTATTATCCTTACGACAGATTGAATCGTCCAATCGAGAGCCGGAAATTGAACTTTTTTGTTCCTTCTGGAAGGAGAAAAAGTTCTTTTCTTTTTTAGCTCTCTTTCTTATAGCTACTGAAGTTTGAGCAACCTAGAAAGTCGTTGTTCATGATCTGAATAATGAAAATCGCCTCTTGAAACCTGATGTTACGCGGGAAAGTAAAAATCACTCGCCCGCGCGCGCGTATGATCGATCCGTTATCGTTTGTTACGTACAATGTACTTTTTGATTGCTCTCATTTGTGAAAAAAAAAGAGATATCCGTCCCGCAAAGTCATTTCAATTGCGCTTTATTGATCAAAACAATGGAAGAGCCATGTAACGAATGGAAAGGACGGTGGCGCGGGGAGAGAGGGTGAGAGTCCAAAGGGACGGAGAGAGAGGGTGTGCGTGCGGGAGAAACGAAGAGAGACAGAAGAGAAAAGGGAAAGAGCGTGGAAAAGGGTCGGGGGAAATATAGAGAGAGAGGGTGGGTCGCTCGCTGACGAAAGATGGCGTAAAAATGGAGGGTGAAAAATGCGGAAAGGGCCAAGCCCCATGTTACCCGATTCTTTCTGTCTCTCTCTCTGTCTCTTTCTCTCTTTCTCGTTTCCTTTTGGGCGTTCCGATGGGAATACGCCTACCGAAACGCCGCTGGAAGATTTCGAAATTTCGCAGGTGGCATCCCCAGGGTCATGCGGCAACTTTTTAAGACATCTTCCATTAGCGTGCCGAAGTAGGGATACTCGTTGTTTAAGCCGTGCGACTTACAAATGGAAATATTCTGAAAGCATCGCAACTGTTTGGCCCGAGAGAAAGACAGGCCCGATTTAAACGCGCAGTTCTCTATCCGCATTGTTGATCCTGTCATCTCGAAGATGCAACGATAATTTACGTTTATATCTTCCTAGTGCGATATTCTCAGGACAAATACAATATTCTCATTACGCGCTAATTATGTGCAAATTACGTGTCCTATAAATAAGATTTATCCCGATTTTACTTCCATTAGAATATTCAAGTTGATAAAAATACATAGACACGTACGTTTTCTTACGCGCTTATTTTAACTCGAAGCAAAGTCTGTTTTGCGACGCGCGGATACGCGCAGGTTAATTTCGACTCATCGATTAATCCGTCGGGATCGATGCGCAATTGCGAAGAAAAGTCCAGCGCTCGCGTTAGATCGACTAACTTTTCCGCGATGGAATAACGAGGGAGAGAGAAAGAGCGACGAACACATAAGAGATGGACGAAAGAGAGCGGAAAGTCTAATTTTACGAATTTTCTCGCATTCCGAATAATTCAAGGCTGCAAACCGGGGCTGTGAACGAAGGGGACGAGGCGGAGATATATACGAGATCAGGGGGTGCGCGCGGGAGTGAGGGGCGGAGAGAGTGCAGGGCATCAATGTTAAAACAAACATTTTTGCGCGTGCGAGCTACGGGCATAAAGCTCTGCCCGGCCAAATGCATCGGTCGGCGGTTGCATAACACTCTAGAATAGCCGCGGAAAATGGTGGACCTTCTCTCTCTCTACCTTTTTCTTTTTTAGACCGGCGCCGAGCGCGCACGCTAGCCGTGCGGCGACGTGGCGCGGAGAGGCGCGTTTCGCAACTGATTTGCCCGTTTGAGGACAATCCATCGATCGCGTTCGTGTGGACGAGAGCGTGCGGGGGAGAAACACGTCCCGATCCGGGCTTTAATTAAATTTCATTTGCGTGTAATTGAAACACGCGTAAACAGCAGTTTGTTTTTGTTTTTCCTCAACATGACCGCAGAAACGCGAAGTGATATCGAACGAACGGCAGATTTAAAACAACGTCTTTTGCCAAATTCCGCGCCCGCTGGGACGATGTTGCGAAACTAGTGACTAGTTTCGCTCTACTTGTTATTAAAGAAGAACAAAGTATATATTTAACCGGCGCAAACGAGCAAATGCATCGGAACGTCGTTGCCGTCAACGCGAATTGAACCAGATCGGTGAAGATTGAGCGTACCGATAATCATGCCGCCGCCGTAGGAATGAGAAAAGGAAAGAGAAAGGAAGAGAGAGAGAAAGAGTCACTCGAAAGTCCTGCCTTGTGTTGAAAAGGCCAGAGCAATTAAAATTATTTATTAAAGGCACCGCCCCAAAATAAATAGAGATAACTGCGGAAGGGCGATGGAAAGGTGCGATCCGATTAAAATCTAATTTTTCACGGATACTCTCTTAATTAAAACATTAAATTGATTGCGGCGTGAGGTCGCGGCGACGACGGGGTACTACGAGGAAGAGGAAGGGAATGGGCAGGAGGAGGATGGCACTGTCTTCTCAAGGCACGGCGAAGTGACGAGAGAGCAAACGGGGAAAGAGTTAGGGGGGTTCGTGCTAAAATAAATGAAAATGAAATCAATTATAAAACTGTTTGAGAAGCCTCCGAGGAACAGACAGTACTCGATAGACGGATGGATAGATGGATGGATGGATGGGTGGACGGGCGTAGGTCGCGCGATCTTAAATTTTCTTAATTAAAAATCCACAGACTTTGCTTTCAATTAAAAACAAGGATATCGCGTCTTCGCCGTCGATTCTGTCGTTTACTATATATCGATCGTTATTGACGAAACAATCGAGAGATCGCAAAGATTTGATTCTGTATATTAGACACGACAACGCATATCCTGAATTCTATTACGCTCGTCAAGAAACTAAAGATTTTGTATTTCTCTCTCATTCTCTTTCTCCTTTCTTCGCGGGAATAAAAGACAAAGATAAAACTGTCACTGAACGAAGCAAAGTTTCCGCGATATCCTTTTTTTCGGACGGAAACGGAGAAAGAGAGCTCGCGCGTCTTCTCTCTAATCTTCTCGAGGTTCTCGTGGCGGCGGCACGTCGGGCCGATTTATGATCCTCCTAAATCTCGTCCTCCCTGTCAACCACCCCGCGTGTCGCTCTTTTGTCTCGGCGCACTTTTGCACTTTTAAAACTTTCTTCGTCGCTGAGAATTTCATTATAAGAGCGAGCAGAGCAAGCGCGACCGCTCGTTGCGCGATAAGGAACGGAGCCGTCGAGTTGGCCGGTGTGGTTTACGCCGCGCAGTTTGAAACATTACTGGATCTTAACCTTCTTCTTTCCTCTCTCTCTCTCTTTCTTTCTCGTTCGCATCGCGACTTTACCGCGACTTAATCAGCAACGCGACTTTATAGATAAACAAAGTTAAGGTACGCGGAGTGGCGTGCCAAGAATGCGACCGGCTGCGCGGGCTAGAAATCGACGCGCGTACGACCGAGACTCGACGATTGACACAGACTCGTAGCATGCTATAAGCGCGTGTCTCACTCGTTCAAAGGAATTCCCCTTTTCTCTCCCCTTGTATTCGCCCGGTCGGGCAAAATACAAAACGCTCAGGTAATTATTTTTTGTAACGGGAGCAACGGGCGGCGACGCGACGCGAAGCGAAATCAGTTCACGCTCGCATTCTTCGTAGATATTCGGACGGACAATGGCGCCTTTAAATTCTCTCATCTTCCTTTTTTCGGAGCCCCTGTTCCACCCCTTTTGTTCTCCACCCGAAAACAGACCACGCGCACACAAAGGGAAAAGACTCGAACAATGAGACCCGACGACGATGACCTCGAAAGGTGAGTGAAATGGCCGAAATATTCCGTGACTTACTTAAACGCGCGATTCGTGTAACTATGGCGCTACGTTGAAACGATCTGTCGAATCTGTCGAATTTCCATGCCCAAGAGATGCGAAATGTGAAATCGTATAAATATTTTCCTTCAAACAAAGTCGATCAACAAATTGCAATTATATATTTATCGAACACAATAAATATTTTTAAAATGTTATGCAATTTTAATTCCATTGTTTCGCTCACCATACCTTCGTCATATATATACACCATTCTTCAAAAAATACTAAATTATATATACAAACAAATATAATAAATAAATTACAATCATTTTTTCCCTCCTAAAGACGTTTTTCGAACCACGTTTTCCACGAAAGAATACGTTTCGGTGCAAAACTTTACAAGAAGATCACGCGTTATGTGCTTTACCACGATAATCTTTCGAGATTACACCTTACCTGGTCGATACATTCTGATGCAAGCCGCAGCTGCTCTCTCGGGAGATCGCGGCATATGCCGCGACGATCGCCGGCTCGGCTCTTCCGATTATCCACGTGTTACGTGCGCCGAGAATGGACATCTGGCCCATCTGAAACGCTTAATAAACGTATTGTTCTTTTAGTAGTGCGTGTCACTCTCTTTTCTCCTGCGTTTCTTCCCTTTCACGACTTTCAGTAATCGGCCAGTCACGCGATTCCCGAGAACGTTTCCGAAAAATCTACCCAGCGAAATGACGTCTCCTCCTCTTCCTCCTCCTCCGCGTAGGAGCGACACACGATTCAGCCTCGTGATATCTGGGTCACGTCGCTTTATGCCGGCAACCTCCGCGAAGGACGAACGTACGAATAATAATCGAGAGTAGAAACACACTCGAGTCGCACGTGGCCAAGTCTATTTTCATCCCGGGAAAAATTAACGTAAAAACATTGTTTAAATCTGGAAAGAAACGCAAAGCACTGCTGTTTTAAAATCGAAATAAAAATTACGAAATACAGTAAAACTCTAGCAATTTCGAGAACAATTTCGACTTCTCCTTGATAGACGGGCCAATAGCTTCCCCCACTATTCTAGAATTCTAGAAAGAATCAGTCCCATGTGCTCGAAATTACTGGAGTTCTACTGTGATATAAAGTGCGCGAGCAAAACGGATCACGGTCGAAATGAAAACGGGATCTCAATAGCGAACGATTGATCGTTCGCAAACGCGATTAAATCACTCGCAGGCTTTCATCACAGTGCCGAGCACGAGAAGGGAGAACATTGACCTTCGCCGCAGTCGTCCACCGGTGGCATGGAAATACAGGAAATACGAGAAGAGCAGTTCGACGAAGCGCGGGGAGATCCCGAGATTCACGGCTGAATCGGCCGCAAATTGCGGCGAAAAAGGCGAAAGTTGGCCGCGTAACTTTCTTCCCGCTCGCTCGGTCGAGAGGTTGGCTCCGCGATTTTTGTTTTCATTTGATTAGCCCGGGAGCCGCGAACCCTTCGTTCCACACTCATCCCGCGTCTTTCGCGAGGGATAACGGGCGGTTATATATATACCGAAAACGAAGCCAGATTGCCAGGGCGAACTTGGCGAAATAACTTTGCGGGGAGCTTGGTGTGGCCGCGCCGCGAAATCTCTCCGTTATTTTCTCGAGGTGGGAATCGATAGGGCCACCTACATACGCGTGGACATGTGGCAGCGGCGGTGGTCGTCAACACGCTAGGTTGGGTTAGGTTAAGCCCGAGCGCTTAGTCCGATAACACAACCAGCGAACCGGCTGTGTGTGATGCGCCTAGGTGTTTACCTCGCGGAAAGGCCGCTACACTTCTCTACGGGAAGAGGCGCCCAGGTGCCATGACCTAGGACGAAAAAGGAGGCGTCTAGAAGAGATCGTTTCTCACGAAGGCTCCCCACCGCTCGCTCTCGTTTCCTCATCAACGTCGAGGGATTATTTTCTCATTTAGATTTTATCTCGCATCCATCGCTACCACTCCCCTCGCCACCACCGTCGACGCGATCTTCTGCTTCTCTTTCAGCTTGTCTCTTATGTCCGCCTCCGACGACCATCCCTCGATTACTTCTCGCGGCCAGATCCTTTGTTTTTACTAATTACCCAGGACGTCAGCCATCGACCTCTCGCCCGCAACTCTGCTTCTCTATCTATCTATTTATCTCTATCTCTCTCTCTCTCTCTCTTGCTCTTTCCTCCCGCTCGCAATCACGATTCCTCGCCGATCATTAGGCGACTAGCCAAGAGGGTGTCCCCACGAATCCCCAAGTGAGAGGACGTTCTCGATCGTCTCTCGGGATTTGATCTCACTTACGGATGGATAAATCGATCCGTGTTGAAACGGACAAATAATAATAAGTATCGTTTATGTCAAAAATTTTTGATATTATTATGTAAACACACATAATATCAAGAAATTCCTGCTAAATCAAAAATGGTTTTTACTTTTTTCCATTGTGAGAATTATCGGAAAATAATCCGTGTGACAAGAGGTATGATACGTCGACAAATCGAGAATCTAGCCGGAACAATGTCCAAGGGTCGTGACTATCCGATCGCGGTTGATGCTGCCGGTTGCAGCTGGCGCAGCAAAAAATGAGCCGTGATTGTTTTATCGCCCTTCGGGCCGCCCGATGGTCAACCGGTCTTTCTCCTCTCATTATTATGATTACACCGATGGGCGATGGGTCGGATACAAACGAGGGGCGGATAAAATGCGGAAAAAACTTGGATTCATCCCCTTATCCGGAGTCAGCCGGTATCTACGTACCTGAGTCTTCGTTTCAGTTCTCGTGTCCTTCCACACCCAGATGAAGCACGCGTCGCGGACGTAACGATACGGGCGACAAAATCCAATTTTTCTCTTTTATCGACCCTTCTCCTGAGCTACCCCTAGTAGCTGTCTTGAAAAAGAAGTAGCCCATACGATGCGCCACATGCCGTCGCCGTTGGCCGTCCGCGTATGCAAATTTCGTCGGCGCATTGTGTCTACGGGCTGCCCCTTACTGTCCCTCTTTTCCTCTCCTCCCCTCCTCTTTGCCCCGCGTCCACAAAAGATCCAGGTCAAACTTTTATCCGGTTAAGAATTTTTATTTTTCGATCGGGCGAAACAACAAAGCGGGTCACCCCGTGTTCTGAGCGAGGAAGAGGGGAACACGGAACGCGCGCGAGGTAAGAGAGACAACCGGTGCACCTTTCGTGGCGCGCGTAACGGTCGGTCGTAGTGTCGCCCTAAGACAATCGATACAATTACGAGAAACCGTCGGAGACGTAGGGTAGAGGAAGGTCTTCTCGTCTGCGAGATCCCTCTTTTTCGGCTCGCGACCAACCCTTTCCCGCCGCGGTTTCCTCCCTTTGAGGCTGCGCCTTCCTGCGGAAGGAGCTATTCGTCGAGGAGATGAAAAAACAAAAAAAAAAAAAACAAATGCGTCAAAGATACTTTAATCTTGGAGAAAGAAAATTATATACATGTATATATTTTTATATTTTACTCTATCTACGATTCCGTTAAAATTTTATACCATATAATTCTGCTGATGTAGTCGCGAATAAAATTTGCAATTTTATGTTATCGGATATTCTGTCCGCGTAAGTTTCGCGTTGCGTTGGAAAATACGCGGCGCGACAAGCAAATTGAAAACAACGCGATCCGCTCTCTCGAAACACAGATCGATCCCGGGTCTCCGCATCATATGCAACGAAATCATACCTCGACGCGTAGTCTGCAGGTCGTAATAAGATCCAGCCTCTCTATCGACGAAAGGCTCGCGCTAGGGAATGCCGCTGGAGAATTTCCAGAGGCGAGGCACGCCGACCTGGGGGCGGCCGAGCAACCCCCGTGGAAGCGCGATGGAGCGAGCTGCGGTCAGCGCTAGGATTCGAAATACGATGGTGTACGTACTCGGTTACGTCGCGTACGCAATGCCGCTGTGTTAACCTTATTGTCACGGTGGTACCGAAGCATGTAAAGCCGCACGGACGCCTCCAAATTGTTATTGCATACGAGAGACGGAGACGGATCGAGTCGATCGACGTGCCAGACAAGTCAGACTTCTTCGGAGATTAAAGATTGCCCTTTCTTCTGACTTAACAATTCGACAATTATCTTTGAGTTCCCTAAAATATTTAGTGAATATCTTTTATATATCACAACAAAAATTAGTAATTAATAGTTTACCTTTTTTTAAAAAAAATTTATAAACTCGTTATTAATTTTATGTATGGTGCATTTTTATAATTTAGTAAAAAAAAAAAAGAAAAAATGCACTTTTCTCGACACTGTCTACAGTTCTTCTTCTTCTCCATATACTAGCTATAAAGTACGATGGGGTGTGCTGTGGTCAGTGCCACGATTTGAAATACACGATGAACGTGAACTCCATTCTGGCATGTACGCAACAACGGTGTGCTAACCTTACTGTCACGCCAGGGCCAAAGGGATGTAAAGCCACGATAACGCCTCCAAATCGTTATTGGGTAGCGACAGAGAAGCCACCCCTCATCGTTTACCAGCCGTTCTATGGCCCCTGGAATGGAGTGTTAGAGATATTGCGAGAGAGGCGGTCGGGGACTGCTATTTAACTATCATTAAATCGCATAAAACCTGTAATTGAACACTCGGGTGCGATCATCAAGAATCGAGCACCTTCTTTATGTCATCTCGTTGATTTCCCTGTCGAGAATTCCCATCGGTAACCGCCAGTAAACGAGAGATAGTCTCGAAAATGTGCACATCTCGAAAATATCGATCTCCCCGAGTGTCCGAAGTTGGCGTTGAATACCCGCCTAACTAGCATCTCAACTCGAGAAGACGGCTTCCCCTTTAATAACAAGAAGTTCTTACAGCGAATTATCGTCGGCCTACCACGGATATTTATCACGAGTAATTATCAAGAATGGAGATTGCTTTTGAAGTTAAAAAATTTAAAAAGATAATGACTTCAATTAGCAATATAAACAAATCGCGGTCGGTTTGTTTCGTTCACGAGGCTCGCGGAATCTATTAAGTCTCATTATATCGTCGGAAAGGCCACCCTCTCTCGTCTATGAGCCATTAACGAGATATGTGAGAGGAGGTGGGAGGCAAAAATTAGGCGCCAGTTCCCGCAACTAAATTACCCAAATCACATTCGCACCCCCTCGGCGTGCGATGTGTCAACGCGATCATTTTCGTAGCGACCGGCGCCGCCGCTGGCCATGAAAACTTATCCGGATCCGGGAGAGGAAAGCCGCGTTGGCTGGTTATCGTCATTACAAACGGTCTGCGCGACGTACATGGCGTCATCCACCTGACGCCTCGGTGCGCCTAGTCGCGCAGCGCGGCGCGCGCGCCGGGCTGGGCACGGCAGCGCGCAGAGCGCAGAGCGCACCACGCACACAACGACATGGGAGCGCAGCGCATCGCACACAGCGCACATTGTCCGCGGGGACGCGGGGAGAACGAACGGGCGGGAAAGCGCGACGAAGATGGCGAAAGAGGAAGACGTGCGTCCGACCGAACGTTCGGTTCGTGGTGAGAGAGAGAGAGCGAGAAAGCGGGCGAATGTACGGACGGACGTACGAATGGACGGACGAACGGACGGATGGACGGGCGTGCGGGCGAACGTGCGAGAGCGCGAACGGTGGCGGTGAGAGAGCGAGATAGAACGCGGGTGGAGGGCCAGCGCGCGTCCGAGAGAGGGTTGGTGGCTCGCTTCGGCACGGTTTAGGCGGCGGGCGGCGTGTGGTGCAATAGAGGCGGCGAAGAGGTGAGGTGGGGGTGCCCGGCACGGGGCCACGGCGCAGTTGCTACTCAGACACGGGGATGCTCGCAATGCCTCTATCAAAGGTTACCGAAATTCTACGGAAATATCCGCGAAAACGCGGCGGGTTGTGCCGTAACGATTCCGTGAAGACGCGTGTCGCGATCGCGGAGGTGCTCGTATGCGAGAAACCGGATAATTATCGCGGAAATAGTCGCGCCGCGCGTACAAGTCGCGTGCACGGGAGAGAAAGGAGGGACCGGGAACGGCTTCGGGGGGTGACTTCTCGCGGGGCTTCTCTCGAGGTGGCGTAAGTTGTGCGTTTGGAGACGTAAGGAACTATCTGCGAAAGGGAGAAAGGGAGGAAGAGACTAAGGAGATCGCGGAGAGAGGATCAAGTCGAGTGAGCGCCGAGGGAAGAAGGAGAAGTCAGGAGCGGACTCCGCAAAGTCCTTTCTACCAAGATCGCCACCCCGCGACGTGCCAGCAGACACTGCCGACTCGCGAGGAGCACGTGGGGGAGAAAAGTCCGGGAAAGCACGAGGATGGAGAGAGCGCGGCTAGATAGAAAGAGGGAGAGGGAGAAGGATGTGAGACAGGGAGCTTGAGAGAGTGCGAGAAGGACGGAGGCAGCGCGTCCCGACGCGTCTTACCACGACGCACAAGGAGCGACGCCGCGCGCCTCTCTAGAAGGGGAAAGAGAGAAGGTGGAGGGGTAGGGCGAGGATGCGGCGGCGGGGGTGGCAAAGACGCTCATTCGTTCCTCCAGTCACGTGGCCCCTTCTTATACCAAAGGTTTTTCCTTTCGTCGCGCGGGAGATTCGAACGGACCTTAGACTGACGCCGACTTGGACTCGGGGGATGCCCCGAGGGTGGGTGCGACTATCGATGATGCCAGACACGCGATACCTTGCACAGATAAAGTACTCTTTTGAGCTTATTACATTCTTATATCAACATCCAAGGTGATATTTGACTTAGAACTTCACTTCACTAGTAGCGAGGGTATTAGCAACCCTTTCAAGAAGCTTATGTACAATAGAGAGAAAGAAAGAGAGAATTTAAGCGTTTGCATTCGAAAGATTATTGTTTGCTAAATTTCTTCGTGATTTTCAATTCAAATTTTTGCTTTTTTATATTATTGTATTGTACATTTCTTACTTACAATTAGTAATATCAGACGGAAACTTGACTTGAACTGAAATTGTTACATTTGGTAACAATAAAAAAATATCCTCTGCCATGATCGATACACCCCTCTTTTCGTCGTACATTTCTCGGTCCCTCCGCAAACGTTTTACGAAACTCGTCAATTCGTCGCATACCGTAACCGCAAATCGTTTTACAAAAACCGAGAATAATAAATAACTGCGTTAAAAAAAAAAAAAAAACGGGGATAAATCGGTGGATCCATTCGCAATAAATCATCGCGATAGGATTCACCGGACGATCGCGCGGTTGTTCGGCGGATCGATCGTAACGAGGATGTACGGGGGACGGCGCCCCCTTTTCTTTTCTGTTTCAGACGCGTCGCACTGTGTTGTTATGTGTTGTCATAGTTATTTCATTGAAAAATTAATTTCACCGTTTCCGAAACACGCACCGATTTCTGTCTGTGAAACACAACGTCTGAACAACTCCTCTTAAGTTTTGCCGAAAGAACTTAAATAATTTAGAGAAGATAAAAATCACTTTCGAGCGATCCTGATTTCGAAATTACGAGTAAGAAGACGACGATTAAGAAGAAAAAAGAGAAAATACAGAAAATCAAGAAAAATACGCAAAAAAGCACCAAAAAAAAGAGAAGAAACGAAATTGCAACAAAAGCATTGCCTTAAAGAAGCAGAGTACACCTACACTGTCGAAGAAACAAACGAGAGACACAGGGGGGGAAAGAAACAAACAAAAAATAACACTTTAGACGCCTACAAAGTAAATTGTAAAAAGATATGACTAAAGTATATTTTTAACAAGTTTTGAGAAACTTTAGATTTTAAACGTAAATTTAAAAAGCGAAAAATGAAAAAAAACGATAAAATTCTTAATAACTAAAAATGTGATCTAAAAGTCGTTGTTACCAAGAGAAGCCTTATGTCCTTGTTTCAGTTAGTTCGGTTCCAAACGTAAGTACCCCAAATACAACTAAAAATATATATACATGTTTATATATTACTTGCATGGTATGCATGTACAATACTTTTCTTTCTATTTCTACGCGAAGTTTTGTTTCAAAGTCGCCGCTCGAGTAGAGAAAGACGCCATTGATCAGAGAAGCTTCCGGCTCCGAAAGAAACCGGAAGATTCTCGCGAATCCTCATCTTGTGCGCGGGTCGCGTGAATCGATCGCGATTCGCGGGGAAAGGAGAGAATTCGCGCGACTTTCTGCTGCGAGAGCGGAAGATTCATCGTGCCGTTTAGGATCATAAACGGAACGATAAATCTTCGACGGCCGCCACTTAAACCCGCATCGTGCAAATAACATTATGTCCATAGGCAACTGTTTTACAAGTTACTGAGTAATGACAGAGCTCGCGAGCGGCACCACCTAACAACGGCCGCTATAAAACTTAGGCCGGTATAATACGTATACTTTCGCGCTGGCCGCGGCTTGTCTGCCGCAGCTCTTTCTCTCACTCCTTTCGAACGGTCATGGCTTATTACGGTAAAACAGTTAAACGCCAAAGTGTCCGTAATAATAGCGACTACCGTAATGACTACTGTTATTTGCTAGAGAATCGCCGTTTATGTGTATTACCATTGTAATTCGCGCGATTATTAAGTAGTCCGCAACAACTTGATGGCTAACCTGTCGTAGGACGTACCTCAAATAGACTCAAAACGAGTTTCTCGCGGCAGTTAAAAAGTCAAGGAGAAGGTCCTAAACCTTTGTCGCGACTGACTCTTTCGTCAGAACACGATTGCTTCTCTCTTCGCGTATAATCTATGTTACTAATTTATATAAGTAATGTCGAGCGCGTCCATTTTCTGTTTTATAATCTGAAAAATTTTAACTTGCTCCTATTTGCAGATCTCTATCGTATACAACTAACTTTTAGTTGACCTAACACAAAATTATCTCCTTGCTTGAAAACGTAAAACTTACAAGTTGCTTTTGTTACTTTACATGTTGCTCAAAAGTTCTAAGTTCGTATTCATCGGATTGTAGCAATAGCCTTTTCTTGCTGAACCGATCGTTTTACGATGCCGAGTAGTGTAGATTTTTTTATCTCACTGAAAAAAAAAAAAAAAAAAAAAAAAAAAAAAGGGCGAGACTCGCGGGCGCGTCGAGACAAAGAACGCGCGATACGCGGAATCATTCCATTTCCCGAGTTCGATGACGCACCCCCGGGTCTGGTGCCAGGCCCGGGAGCTTCACCGATGATCGGGGACGATGAGGGGGAGGACGAGGGTGGTGGGCTCGGCAGCGGCGGTGCGGAGCTTCGATTTCAAATTTCCTATTTCCCGACGAGTTGGCCTGTGCTGAAAACGTAGCGTGCAACGTAACAACGCACACGCGAAAGAGCGAGAGAGAATCGCATATATTCTCGACACAAACCCAGGGGGGAAAGGGAAGAAAATGACGGTGGAACGCGACGGCCGGGGGCGGTGGTAGCGGCGGCAGCGGCGCCACGGCGAAACACCGGCAACCCCGCTTTCGCCGAGTATTTTTTCGATGATTTTCGAGCGCGCGCGAGCAAAGCCCCTCGTATGTGTGCGTGCGTTCCTCCGTATATATGCAAACGGTCCTATCATCCCCTTCGGCTGGGTCGTCGATGGTTGGCGTTGTTGCGCCGGGGATGCCATCGGAGGAAGAGCGGTAGCGCGGCGGGGGAGGGAACGATCGGTAGTCGGCGGCGGAAAGGCGTTAGGGTGCCCCTGAGTGGAAAGAGGAGGTTGGTGCAACGGGTGTCGGTGGTTGCATGAACCGCGGCGGATAGATAGAGAGCGAGGGCGAGAGCGCAAGGGAGACGCGCGGTGGTTAGCGTGCGAACGGAGATAGAACGGTCGTGAGATACGGCCGAGGGAACCGGGGGCGGCGGTGGGCCTGCATGCACTTTTTTTCCGCACCCCTCGTATTGATCCCGGAGTCATTCAAAATGGCGGCCGGGGCCGAGTCAGCCAATGACTGCCTGAATCGATGACTGCAGCGAGCCACCCCCGGACCGGCCAATGGGAGGCCAATGGGAGGCCGTCGCACGCCGTTCTCTGCGGGAACTACCACCCCGATATACGAGACACAGGCCTCCCACGTTGTGTATCCTGGTACACATACGTATATATGCACGCACACACATACCCCGGTCCTCGTGTGTGCGTGTGTAGCTGTTCGGTCCGCCGGGCAGAGCTCGTCGATGACCCGGGCGACGTCAATGATTTCCACGGAAAATTTTCCCCCCCAAAAATGGCAAAACTCGCCGTTCGTTCCTCCGGCCGGGTATCCCGAGCCGGAGCGCGCTGTCGCTTTGATTAACGGTCTTTCTATGTATATATTCCGTCGCTCTCACCCCTCCCCGATCATTCCCTCCCGTACTTTACGGCAAATATACGAGACAGAAAGTACTAACTGCGCGCGGTCAAAAATATTCACGATCATCGACCGGCGTCAGCCATCTTTCATGACTGGCTGGCGTTCGTCATCATCTCGGCTCCAGTCTCCAAAATAAATCAAATTCGCTCGTCACATTTATTTTATATTTTGAATCTGTCATCGAATCATTAAAAAATGTATTGTTTCTCTCGATATTTTCAAGAGACGCGTATATAATGATATTTATTGTCGCGTATTTTTGCCAGGATTATTGTTCGCGCATTGTTCGCGCGTCGCGAAATATAAATTAAATTTTTTTTCAATTCCTGCTTTATACTTTCAATACAAGAGTAATTAAAAAGAGACGACGAGACGACGAATCTGCGCTAAATCCGTTTCACGTTGCCGAGCACGCTGTGATTTAATAATTGGCGCATTTAAAAATTAAATCCTACTTGATTATAACGTCCTTGAATATTTTCTCGAGAAATATACGGGATATTTCTGGCGAGCGCGCATTCTCCGGGAACTGCATGCAAAATTTGCATTTGTAGAAAGAATAGAGCGCGATGTATTTTTCCGATGATACGCAAGAGTTGCATCAATTTTTCTCAAAGCGATCGTTCGAAGTCACGACGTTATCTTCGTCACCTTGATCCTGGATCCGCGGCACGCTTATCTTATCATGCGGCTCGCACGCAGACTCGGAAAATAACGATACGTAGCTATATTTGCGCGCAGATCAGCCATTCCTCACAAGACCGTCTTCACGTTGGTCCAAGATGTGATCCCGGGAAAGGAGAAGGACCGAGAATCGATGTCTGTCTGTCTCTCTCTCTCTCTCTCTCTCTTTCTATCTCTCTCGGGAGGATCTGAGGTTAAAATTTCAGGTCCACACCCGTCAAGATCGATCGATCCGCATCCGATCGCGGAATTCATTGCCGCACTTTGCGCATAGCGCGGGGCAAAGAGAATGTCGAAACTGCGCAAAGCACGAGGCACACCACGATTGCATCACGGAGTCGCAGTGTGTACGACGAGCTGCATTTACGTCTGTGTGTGCATATGTACTTAGATTGGCTCCTATTGACACAGCCGCAGACGACAGTGGTGGTACAGTCGGGAAAAATGCATGCGACGCGTTCCGCGGCTCGCGTCCGTGCCGTGAGATTCGACAATGCTCACTCACGCAAACATACACACACACACACACAGATACGTATGTACGCACGCACGCACGCAAGCCTTTGATCTTTGTCGACGCGCATTTGACATCCCGAATTATCCGGAATCGCTATCGATTATCGACGGATCGGTGTTGTTGAAACACAACACCGCGTCACCGCCGCTTGCATATTCCAATTTCGACGAATCTACAATTCATTCTTTCCGCGCGCTTTTATCCTTTTCACACGGGCAAATTATTCCCCCAACCGCGGATGCGGTCCGAAATAATTTGATTCATTACGCGCGTTTGCTGCGTTTGGTTATATTTAATGCGACGATGTACAGACCCGCGCGTATACGTATGCAGTGCTCGTCGGCGAGCGTTCTCATATTTAATGTAAATCAAATTTAGAACCGGAACAAAGTACACCGGTCAGCGGCGAGCCGATTCTACACGTTTGCTCGATTACTGTTAATTAGCAGTACGTCCAAATGGACTCTGAAAAATTCATGAGGTGTCTCGCTGTGTTCCATACCCGGTTTTCCGGATCGGTGACATTCCCGACTTCAACCTCCGTTCGACGTGAAACGCGAATTGAAAAACTGCTGACATACTTGAACGCGAATATTTTCCGCAAAACCAAGTGATCAGTTGTACATATTTTATTATAGTTTTGTATTAAAATATCGCGAGTAAACTGCGAAACAAAATTTTTTCTACACAAACGTTAAATAGATTGAAATTCACTACTTCGCACGAAGAAATTTTTTACTCGTCGCTGAGAAACCTGCTCTCGTGTCGCTCGACAACGAGGGTAGAAAGAACGGCCGATGCACTTTCTGATGCAGCTGTACTAAGTGCACGATGGAATGGGTTTTTCTAGCGCGGGCAGTTTTTCTATTAAGCTTCATTTGTTTCTTTCATTGCGTAATGCGCCGGACGCGTCGCTCATTTCATCCTACTACCGACCCGGCTACTCCTACCGTTAGAATTCTTAATCCGGGCCGTCAGTTTCGATGGCTCGCGTGCTGCACGTTCCTACGATTCGCCGATTCGACGAATCGCGTCCGTCGCGACGATCTTAATCTCATTTCCCGCCGAATCAAGTGGTGCGTCTCTCGTATTGTGACGTATATTCTTTGGAACAATGTGATAACGCGCGTGAGGTGGTCGGGGATTGATGTAACATATATTTCGGTGAGTTTCGTTCAACGCAAAAGAATTAAAATTGCAGCTTGCGATTTAAAAAAATTGTACACGTTTTTCTTTTATTCTGATTAAAATTTCAAACTCACCGAAATTATATTAGATGTTCTTGTTCTTCTAAATCATCTGTTAGATGACGATAACTTGTTACTTTTAACTTGCGTATAAATAATATAAAAATTTTCTCTTTCTCAAAAATTAAAAATTCACAATAATCTGAGAAATTTCCTGTGTGAATTATCTTAAATATTTTTTCTCAAATTTATATATTAAACTTTTATTTTGTAATAACATGCTTAGATCTTTGTACGATACATCATGAGATCGCATCTGTTCGCATTTGTCGCTACAATTCGCTGTGATCGATATTCCGCCTAGGTTAGCACGGACAAAAACCTTAAAACGGCTCACCCTTTTCTCCACTCGTTCATTTCTTCGTTCCTTATTTCGCCACCAGGCGTCACCTCGCCACGGGGTGGCTCCGATTAAGGGTTGAAACGAGGCTACTTCAAACGAGCAGCAAACTAAATTTCAGCGCGAAGTGTATAAAGAAACGAACAAACCGAATTCTCTTTCTCTTCGATAAAATTTGTGATAAACATTATCTTTTATCATTAGCATTATTTTCTTTATTTATCTTAATAGAATTGATAGAACGTTCGGAAATTGTGATTAATAAAATTGCTTTCGACCATCTTCGAATTATCTAAGTTAAATCCAAAAATTCTCCAAGAGAGAATCGTCAGAATAGCGGTTTTTGCATTCCTATCGCGCTGCAGGAAATTCGAATAGAGATAAGCGGTGACACGGGCCTAACAAATAATATCCCCGACAGCGTTTCCACCATCTGACGACCACCTTGGTCGACGTGCGTTTTCGCGCACACACCCCCGCCACCGGCACATACTCGCGAAGAAGAAGAAGGCGGACAATTCAAAGTGGACGGGATCGGGCCCTAGAAGACAAATGTCTTCCTACGTAAAGGCGTACGCACTATCGGGGTAGCCGATCGGCTCGATTCAGAGAGCGCCGCGCGCTGCGCCGGCACAACTGGCCGTGTCAAGAGTATGCTGCAAGTGCACGTGCAACAACTCGTACGTAGCAAGTACCCGTCCGTATACGTCCGTTGGCCGGGTTCTTGAAGTCCAGCTGCCGATCGGGATCAAGGGGGAATCGGGATCGGGATTGAGATCTAAAACGCGCCGCGTATACGCGTAAATACGTATGTACGTGCATGCAGCGTGCAAGCGACGCATATACACGCGTAAATACGTGCGTGTGTATGCGTTACCTGACAATCCACCCACCCCATACATCGGAGCGCGGAGGCTCGATTCTCACCTGTTTTTATCCTCGCGTATATACGCCGCTCCCGACCGCTTCATTTGTAATTTAAAGTGAGCCTCGATTGCCCAATGCGTTCTACGTACTTATTTTCGAAACACACTGGAGGAACACACTCGCGCGAGCGTACCGAATCCCACTCCACCCGCGCACGTACGGTGCCGAAAATTCTTATAGCACGGCGGCAGCCTGCCGCGAACGGAAGTTCTGATCGCGATCGCGCCCGGCCACTTTCGTGCCGGGAGACCCTCATGTCGGAAGTGCGTTACTTTCGTTCTGTGTTCATGTCTTCCGCCGATGATGTTCAATCAACTGAATATTTCTGTGTTAAAGACGAAATCGCACGATTCGTGGATAGCAATTTAAAAAATCGATACGAAATGTGTTACTTAGTTGCATTTTACTACAGTTAAATCTGAGATTCGCGACAATTTCGATGAGAAGATAATTTTATTTTGTTTTGTGGTATTATTATGACTTTAAATATATTATATCAAAACGTAATCAACAGAAAAAATTACATAACTATTACATATTCAATCAAATTTAAGATTTTTATTAATGTTTTATTTTATATAGTAAATGACATAATAGCTTCGTGAAGATATAACGAAGACGACTATATATCTGTCACATTAATCAATTTCGTCGGATATACTGAAACGATCGGGTCGCGTAGGATATCTCTTTAAGAAGAGCGGGAGATCTATTTCGACGGTCCATCGCGTCGCTACAAAGAAAGTTATCGCGCGCGTGGCGTCACACGTGCGACGAAGGTTACTCGATTTTTCCACCATCGCCGGCCGGCCGACCCATTGGCTAACTTTTTTCACGCGGTCCACCCTCGTCGCAGGCGCGTTGGAAGAGACGCGGATAGGGTGGACACGATGGGGGTGGGTGTAGGACGCGACCGGACGCGTCGCGGCGCTACGTGACGCTTCTTTCTTTGCTCCTTTCTTGTTCGCCGCTGCCGTTCCAATTGCCGGGGAAAAAGAGAGACGAAGAGAGAAAAGGACGGACGTGCTGTTGCGTCGTCTCGGACGAGTCGTAAGAGGCAGGGTGGAAGAAAAAAAGGGGTCGCGCTTCCCCACCCTCCAGACTCATACTTCCACGTGTACACCACGTGGAAAAAAGGACGAGGCCAGCGTAAAAAAGCGGCGCGTGGGGGTTGTCGCACTGGTGAGAGGGGGTTGCGAGTCGAGCCGGCCGAGAAAGGGAGAGAGAAAAGGATGTAGAAAAGAGTGCCGGGTGGCGTACGCGCGAGACTCAGCTAGGAAAACCGATGGCAAAGAGAAGGACAGACGAAGGAGCGAGCGTGGAGGGGAAAGACGTTGGCAGAGAAGGGAGGAATAGGAGTCTAATACGATGGTGGGGCAGGTACGTTAGATGAGAGCTCGGCAGGGAGCAGGGATGGTAAAGAAGGGTAGGAAACGGGATGGTTTGGTTGTCTACTTCGGCGAGGAGGGTGCGTAAGACGAGCAGGATGACCATCCCGACGACCCGCCAGCGTGAAATAAGCATCAACGCGTCCACTGAAAAGTCGACGTCCTCCGCAAGGTCGATGATCCATGCTTAAATCGCGATTTGACTTTCAAAACACGAAACAAAGGGCGAATTGTGGAAACGTGGGGTGACTCCGATACATTCGGATGTGTTTTTTCGATTGATAAATCTTTTGATTGATGAAACTTGGCGCGTCTTACTAAAGATAATCGCGTGCGAGCCGTCACGTAACTTGGGCCGTAAATACAGAGGGATAAAAAAGAAAACCTTGCCCCACTCCCCCACGATATAGTTAGTCACGCGTGCGTTGCCATACGGGACATGAGGGAGGAGGCCATTTTTATACGACGGTTCCCCTTCTTTTTATTCCTAGTATACCTCAGACTGTTACACCCCCTTACACAGAAGCTCCCTACAACTTTTCGGTCAGTCGAATATTCCGTTTCGTGACGTTCGCATGTCTCGCCGGAACTTACATATTATCTCGCTCTTAAACTAGAATCCTTGAGTGGGAGTATCGCGAAAAGACGAGTTCAAGTGAGTTTGCGCGACGAGGATGATTCGCGGCGAGCGAGCGAAAAGTTTTCAAGGACGAGCTCTTACCGAAAAAAAACTAACGGTCCGAGATCTCGTACTGGCCCCGCGTATTTACGTGCGTCGGAACGTAACCGCGGAGCGTAAGACAGCGATCGCGAGATAGACAAAGACAGATAATCGGTTCTTACGAACCCCTTTCCTTCTCTCGTCGTCGGGAGGGTTTTCTTGGCCGGGCGAAACGGAGACGGAGAGCGCGCGGCCCCACTCTCTTTCTCTCACCCCTTACGACGCTTTACCCCCGGTGCGAGGCGTCGGCGGAGTCGGTGGCGGAGAATCCCCCACCCACCCATCTGGGTGCGGGGTGAAGAGAGAGGCGAGTTTGAGGAAAAGGGGGAGATAGAGCGCGCGCCTCGCCGACGCGTCTGGTGGGGGCAAAGGAAAAGAGGGGTGGCTTGAAAACTCCTGTCCTACGACGTCCTCAGTTTTTCGTCCTGCCGGAGGTAGATTTTCGTCGTGGGTGGACGCGGCCGGGGTCACGAGTCGGTCCACGGCTACCTGGGCCCGCGCCCGGGTCCGTCGGACCCGCGTAAGACGTCGCCTCGGTAAGAAACGGCTTACGGCGAAGGCGCCTCGAGGTGGCCAGAAATTTCGCGGCCGCGCACCACCTAAGACAACGCCCCTACCCGAACACGCGTTCTTTAAGGCACGAGGGGGTGGCTTTTAGTCAGACGCACGCGGTCTGAGAAGCGCGCCACCACCGGCCCCCGACGGAGAAGGACTTAGCGTTTCTCGCGAGCCGCAGACCCGAGTCAGTTTCGGTTCCTCCTCCGTCAAGGACTCGAACGCGGAAGAGGAGAGAGCTTTTTCCCCCGTCGCACGTCGCCGTCGTAGTCATCGTCGTCTTCGTCGTCGTGAGTCGTCGTCGTCGTTACCGCCGTCGTCCTTCGAAGAGGAAGAACAGTGTCTTGGCTGATACCGTGCACGAAGGTCGCGAGCAGCTAAGAGTCGAAGTGCAGCGATCATATTACGCGTATTACCGATTATCGTTGACCGCCGCCGCTCTGCCCACTTGTCGTCCGCACTTGAATATATCTCCAGTAAGGAATCCTCCGGATTCTTTTTCTATCGTGTCACAGCCTGTTCCGTCGATCTTGTGTCTTACAAGTTTTATGTGAACGTACGACTTTGCGCGTGTACATACTACGATCTACTACGCGCCTGTTGTTTTCTTCTTTTTCTTCTTATTTTAGTCAATTTTCCCCACTTTCGGCCCAGACCACCACTGACCCTCCCCCTCCTATTCGCAGTTCCGAATCCTGACATGCCCGGTACGTCATCGTCGCCGTCTCGACAGTGTTTCGTTGCGATCGCACACACCTCGATCTCGTCTTGAATCACCGGGGTGATATCATGTGCTTCGGTAAGACCGCGAGAAAACGCAGGGGATGAAAACGGAGATAAGAAGGGGATGAAAAGAAAAGTATCTCTCCCCGATCGCTTCTTCGCAACTTGTCGAACTCGTGAAGAGTCGTCACGCGAGCAATCTTGATATCTCGTGGATCACGGAATTACAAGTGAACGCTAAACGTGACGAATCGTTATGTCGCCACTAATCGAGTTAACAATTATGCGAATATTCGTGCGTGATCATTCCGAATCGTTAATTCAGCAGGCAGGCGACAATGTTCGTCACGTCACGTAAGCCTGACGCACATGTCGCAACAAATTATTCGGTACTACAGTGACATCGTGTCCGACCCCTCTTCACTGTCTAGTGACAGATCCGCGAAAAAGTCCGACCGCGTGTTAGAAAATAATTCGACGAAGTAGTGTGTTGCAAACGCATTTTCGATCGCGCGTATAAAAACAATAATTTTTCAAATATCTGATCGCAAATGCAATTTTGTTCGTGTAAATGGCAGTGCACAGTGGAACATCGCGTTTTCCCTCCCAGTGATATTATTGACACATAAATTGCACTTTATGTTACGTTTCTCTGACAATACTCAGTGTTCTTGCTGTTAATGTTTTCCATATTCACTGTATTCGGATTTAATATATATTTGTGTATTATGTTTTTTTATTTACATTAACGTTATATCATTATTTCTAAATACGTATTTTAATTTTGTCGATATATTGGAATTTTTCAAATTTTTTTTTTACGTCTTTTCCCGCATTTTTACGTTTGACGTTGCTTCTTGATTTCATGTCAGTGGCGATTATCACCGTGCGACGGCAAAAGACATTTGCGCTCTCGATCAATTTTCCTAAAATGCGAATTAATCTAAAAAATTCAAGTCGACGATAGCTATTGAGTAGCATAAAGGAGAGCGTGAATTTGTGTAATGTTAAATTATCGACACAAGAGCTGGATGTGTCAACTGGACAAAATTTACCGTGCCGCGTAATTAGTGCGTGCTTCTGACAGTGCTGGTTGAAATTATTGTTTGTGTCGCGTCCGGAAGTGTAACCCTTCATAAACGTCAGTCGAAAGAGAGTTGCGTTTAACGTTACACGCCATAAGATCGTAAAACCTTTGAAGTTGTAACGTCTCTTCCCTCCGTTGCAAAATATTTTATTAGAATTCTTTTTCGACTTGTGATTCTTTCTTTTCATCATGTCATCGCGTTGATTCGGCATTTTTCGTTATTTTTTCCGCTCTCGCGACAGCTGATTTTAGACAGTGTCAACTGACAGAAACCGTGTTTTAAATGCCGTTGTCCTCGCGTCTGTCAATGTTGCCGAGATGTCGTGATGTAAATTTTGTGACAGATTTGAAAAATTTCTTGAGAGAAATATATAGATATATTCGAATCAACAAATTTTCGCGAACGTTTCTTCGACGGCGCGAACAATCATTTGTGAAACAGTTGCCTATGTGACAAAAGATAATCGTGTTGATGTCAAACGTAAGTCGCGTGTGAACGGCGAATAACGCAAAAAAATGTATTCTCTTTTTCTGGATTGCAGCTTCGAGCGGGAGACGCGTTGCAGCGAGAGATTCCCGCGCAGGAGAGGAAGACTGGACAAAGCGGAAGAAGCAGAATAAGACGAGCAAAGCAGAAGCGGAGGAGCAGAAGAACGAAAGAAGATCGAGAGCCGAACGAGTAAAAGCGGGGTTGCGAAGAAGAAAGTGATTAGCGAGTTGATCGCGCGAAAGACAGCGAGAGAAGGGAAAGATCGAGAGCAGTTACAGAAGCGCAAAGATACGGAAGAAGAAGATCGGGAAGAAGAAAGAAAAGAGCGAGTATCGGTAAAAAGCTCGAACAGCGAGAACCCCGCGTTGCATACATATATATTTCAGTGTGTTCAAAAACGAGTGTACCTAAGTGCAATATTAATTAAACCTAAACGATAATAAGAAGCAACCACAACTACCATCGACGATATCGGTAACGACGAGCGGTGATCGATAATCGAATAGAATTCCTTTTAAAGAGTTAAAACGCTAGAGTCGCATTTCGAGGAGGAGTCATCGACGGACGCGACGAAGCCGCTTTGGAAGAAGAGAGAATCGGAGGAAGTAGGCGGAAGCAGAAACGGAGTGACGGAAATCCCGGAAATAAACGCTCTCGTCCCGCTTAAAAAGAAATCACACACCAACTCAAAGACGCGCGCGGCAGCGGACACCAACTTTATCTTGAAGCTGTTCCGAGCGCGTTTGCACACACCACGCACCACACACAACACGCACGCACATTCAACATAACGGGGCTAAAATACTCAGGGCAAAACGGGACGAGCGATAATCATCCGCGAGTGCGATTTCTCACCCCGAAGAGGAGCGGAAGCCCTTCCGACCGATATCCGATTCGCGTCCGCGTGGACTATCCTTCTCGTTTACACCGTCCGGGCTGGGCAATCCTGAATTTTAACCTGAACTTAAGTGTACGATAGAGTTTAAGTTTAGATAGACGAAGGAAAATAGATCGTTCTCCTATTTGCTGGAGAACGTTCGCTCGCGCGCGCAACAACTCACGTGAAGCACACGCATAAAAAGCCACACCACACGTATAATAACCACACATCACACACACACGCTACACACAGAGGAAGGGGAAAGGAGAAAAAAAAGACGAAGAAGAAGAAAAGAAGAAAGAAGAGAGAAGAATAACAGGACCATCGAGCAAACCGCGTAAACGCGAACGAACATATATACGACGCAACAACGACTTGCGTACATAACGAGACATCACGATTAAAAAAAAAAAAAAAGAAAAAAAAAGGACGCATTACGAGCGTAAAATTATCGATCGGCGGTGCACCCGTGAGAAGCATCGCGACTGAAAAATAAGGGGAGGCGCGATAGAGAAGAAAAGATCTGGGAGAGGACCCGGAAGAGGGAGTGAAGAAATCATAAGAGGAAGTTTGATGAGCCAGGCGGTAGGTAGCAGAGCCGGGAAGTCGCAGCAGGTGGCGAGTAACTGACGTTGCCCGCCGCCCACGTCGAAGCTCGGCACGGCGCGAGGATCGTTATCGTTACGACGATCCCGTGGCTGAAAGCAGCGGCCGAGCGAGGAGAAAGATAGGAAGGAACGGCGGCGAGCGCAGAGGTGTGCCGGCCGTCGAGCTGCTTACCGGAAGGGGTGCGAAAAAGCGGGCAAGCTGCGCCGGAAGGGGGTAGCCCGGGCTTCTCGCGAAGGCCTCAAAATTTCGGACGCGACGGCGGCCCTGGACCTGCGTGCCCAGACGCAAGCCCAACCAGACTTCGGCCAATTAGACCACCAGCAGCCGCAGCATCACCATCAGCAGCAGCCGCCGCAACAGCAACAACAACAACAACAACAACCGCAACAACAACAGCAGCCGCAACATCCGCAGCAGCAACAGAACCAAAATCCAGATTCGCGTGCCCACCATCACTTGCAGCAACAGCATCATCATCAACATCATCCAGGAAATCATCTCCACTCTGGCGATTCGGGGGGTGGGATAGGAGGAGGAGGAGGAGGCGGCGGTGGTGGCGGTGGCGGCGGAAGTGGCGGTGGCGGAGCTGGCGGCGGCGGCGCCGGAAGCGCCGGTGGCGTTGCTGTTGTTGCTGGTGGAGGACCGCCAGGATCCGAGTCGGACCGATCCACGAGGATTCACGACGAGGAGGAAGAGGATATTACCGAACGTGAGGACGAAGAAGAGGACGAGGATCCCTGTAGTTCGCCGGAGCCCGACCTTGAAAACGAGACCGAACCCATGGAGATTCAGGCTTCGGCTGTTACCGCAGCCGCGAATCTACACGCGCTGCGACAGCATGTATTCAAAATGTCGGACTACTGGCAACAACCTCAGCGCGGTCCGCCTCAGCATTCGCCCGGAATACAGCACAGTCCTATCTCGAATTCGACGCAACATCAACAGCAGGTCCAGCAAATGCACAGTCCGCTCGGTCAGCAGCAGCAGCAGCAGCAGCAGCAACAGCAGCAGCAGCAGCAGCAGCAGCAGCAGACTGCGGTGTCGCAGGTGCAACAGGGTGCGAACGCAACCCTCGGTCAAACCGCGAGCCCACAACAGCAGATGCAGCAGCAGCAGCAACAACAGCACGCGCTGTCGATGAACCAGACCAACCAGGGCCCGCAGCATCAGTCTTCCCCCGCACCGACGACACCGTCGCCGCAAGCGGACCATCAGAGCGCCATAGCCTCCAGCATGGCCCAGAGTTTGCATAGTTTGGCGCAGGCACAGCAGACCATGTCGCAAGCGTCGAGCCCGTCGCTCGCAGTTCAGGCCGTCCAGGCGGCTCAGGCGCTCAATCAGAATCTGGGCCAGGCGCTCACTCAGGCGCTCACGCAGAACATGCAACAGAACCTCGGACAGACTCTGCAACACAATCTCGCGCAAAGTCTAACGCCAAATCTGTCGCCGCAGCAACAACTGTTGAATCAGCCGCAGAATCTAAGCCAGGCTAGCCAGAGCTTACAGCAAAACATCCAAAGCCAGGCGCAAAATTTGTCTCAAACGCTACAGCAGCAGGCGCAGAATCTCACGCAGAATCTCGGCCAGGCGCTTAACCAACAAGCGCTTCAACAACAAGCGCAGAATCTCACGCAGAATCTGCAGCAGCAGGCGCAAAATCTCACGCAAAATCTTCAACAGCAAGCACTCAATATGGCTGGGACCATCGCGCAGAACGGCGGCCTCGCCGGTATGAACATGTCGGGCAATCAGCAGCAGAACTCGCAGAATTCGATGCTGAGCCCGGGCGCGACCAGTCAGGACTCCCACGACGCCACGCTCACGGAGAAGCTCGTCAACGAGCTGCAGGTGAGAAGCCACGGAGCGAGAACCGCGCGCGAGGTTCTCTCTCTGAGTTTTGCGCGTTCGTTTGCGAACCGCAAAAACTCCGAGAGTCTCCTCCGGTTGCACACGCACACAAACACGCATATATTCATAGACACATATTATTGCGGCTTGTCTCTTTTTCTATTATTTTCCGCTCGCGTAAACGCACTCTCCGTGCGCGCGCGAGAGAGAGAGAAAAAAAGAAAAAGAGAGAAAGAGAAAAAGAGAAATGGACGAGTCGCGAACATATCCACGCTGCGAAGAGAGCAGTGATAAATAAGTAGGGCGAGGCGACCGCGATAAAAATATATAACGCACCGATAAATAGGGTCATTCACTCACGCAGGCCGCCAGACGCCGGACAATACTTTCGAGCGAGGTTTCTCCTCGCGGGGAAAAATATTTATTCAACGACGCGCTGTTGACGACTTTGTGTCGACGAGACCCTAAGTATCGCGAGATATCGCGGTTCCTTCTGCATGTCAGTGTCGTCTGTCGTGCGTAAATATGCGCGCTTTTATTAATGTCTTTCGCGATACACCTCGTCATTTCTCACGTAAGAATCGGTCAGTAAATATAACGTTACTTATACACATTTTCCGTAAACGAAGACGTATCGAACGTTACTTCCAATTTTACGCCAAGTAACGTCGACTCGCAAATATAACACGTTCACGGAAAACTAGATAAATATCCGAGCTGAGCCGGAAAAACGAGCGCGATGGCTTTTACGTTAATCTAACGTCGTCTTTGGCGTTACGAAATCACATGTCATCGACAATTTCGTCGATTTGATTCCGCGACTGTACCCAGATACGCTGACCACGGTTTGCAAACACATACAGACACACATGCGTGCGCACACATCTACATCAGCTGGGTACGTTGACTTAGCACATCGTAGTGACTTACACGCATACTCGTATACATGAAAGAGGGAGAGAAAGAGAGAGAGAGAGAGAGAGAGAGA
>QVNV01024612.1:0-52102 GCA_014825455.1 Pseudomyrmex pallidus | reverse complement strand
AAATTTTACAGATACAAGTCCACACAAAAATGTATCCATCGAAATAATTTATATCCACATCAAAGATCTCCGTCTATCACATTCCAAAGAGACCTCATTATCTACATCCACTAATTTTTATCCATAGATGTCTAATTTACTATTTGTAAAGTCTCGTCTAATCTAGAATTCATCTATTTTTCTATGTCTGTCAAAAAAAAGTTATTCCATTAAATAAATGTGTCCGTTCACCAACTACATACATTGCAACATAGTCAATATAATATTCAGACTAATTATTTTACGTACACCCTGTATGTAGTTTTGTATGAGCGAGTCATACGACACGACGCAACTATGTATGCAAAGCGCATGTATAAACACTTCGATCATGATTTATTCAGTAAATCATGCACGTTGAGTTTTATCGGATCTCGAAACGGAAGCGCATTCGGCGGAAATTAATCACCGTACATTGCAGACACTTGGATTGCAAATCCGGATATGACGGATGCCCGCCTACGATTTTTCAAGAAACAAAGCGAACGATCGTTTCGATAAAGGATCCGCCCGTGTTTTCTCTCACGTTCGAGAGCGCATTGACCCGGAGTCGCTTTCAAGCTTTACCGCACGGACGAAGAAACCGGTATTACTTCGGTGAGTCTAATTTTTGATATGGTTGAACAGTGGCGATATGCCAGAACGCGGTGCCAGTTGCGACTTCCAAAAAAGGAGAAGAGAAAGCCTTATTACCTGACGAGTAGTCAGTGATAACGGAATTCAATCGTAATTCAAGGACTCTATTCGGAATGATATGAGTGATTGACGGTCGAACATCAGTTAAATGTCATGTGCGGCGTAAAGTGTCAAATGTCGGTATTATATCGGTTGTTTGCGTTCATGTTTGCGTTCGTATCGCGTTCATGATGTTCATTCGTTCGTAGACGATTCGGCACTTTCAGCAAGAGTGCGTGCTTGTTTACATAGATATATACATGTGTACGACACGCACCAGCGTGCTAAATCTCCCCTCCTCCTGATATGGACTCAGTAGTCTATAGGCGGAAATTCAAAAAGTACCCACCTTGTTCACCTTATTAAATGATGTTCGGGATTAAGCCTCGATGTTATCAGTATCACGCTGCTGTAACTGATGATTACTTCTCGTCAAGTGATAAATAATCACGCGGCTATATAACTAGTTAGTAAGATAATAACTATAATAAAAAAATAAGAAAAAAATAAACTATTTCCGTGTTGGCGAAAGTGCAAGATGATATAATTAAAATATTATTTTTAATTACGTTGAATGCAACTTATACGATGAGTAGTGTAAAATAGATTTAATGTGGTTTTTTAATACTTAATATATATATTTTTTTTTCATTATTAAGTTATAGGAATGTATAGTGTATTTTGTTGATTGCACGACTATCTTTTTATCTCTATGCGATTTCTTACTATCATCACGACGCGATGTCTTCGTCAAGATTAGACTCTTATCTTTATTGTATCTCGAACACTTCTTGATTATTACATAAAATATAAGTTTTCAAAGTATCAGTATCATTTTCACTAATTGCAGAGTAAAAAGAACGTTCTAGGACGATGGGTCAAACGGAAGAAAGTAATACATACAACTATGACGAAAAGACTGAAACCAACGCACAACAAGATACGAGGTGCGGAATTATCTTATCAAAAATTCTTTAATGAAAAAACAAAAAAAAAAAAAAAAAAAAATAAACTACATTTAAATTAATGTATAAGGATATTATTTAAAAATTGTGACTCTGATAAATTTTTCGACTTCTTCCTTAGATCTTCAGAAGATGAGAAACAACAACAATCTATGTTACCAAAGACAGGAAGTACAGCAAGACAAGGTAGAGAATATATTCCAAGATCTGGGATGAAGAAGTACAATCCTGCTCTGAGTAATTTAATACCAGTACGACACCGGAATCAGTATGTATATTACAAATTAAATCTTTTACTGAAATGACAAGTTTTAACAGTGCAATTATTTAAGATAATAAATAGTGATAGTGATATACGTTCCAAAGTAACAACACAGTAAAATCCTACTCTCTTATAGTAACAAAGAAACATCACCATCAGATAATGCTGGACTATTTTCTTACGTGTATATAACATGGATGACAAAGTATTTATGGAAGGCTTATAAGAAAGGACTGACAATACAAGACTTACCAAACCTTTCGGTGTACGATACTTGCGAATACAACGCACTCAGGTAATCTTCGTACTATTCTGTGTATCCTGAAATTTCGCTATAGGAGTGAAAGTAATTTATGTTTTTAGACTCGATGTACTTTGGCAACAGGAACTGAGTAAAAATGGTCCTAATGCAGCTTCGTTTTCCATGGTCGCGTGGAGATTCGTACGCACAAGAGTTTGTTTAGCGTGCTGTTTGTTAAGCTGTTCCCTTCTTTTCGGATTCATAAGTCCAGTAAGATTCTGTTTTTGCCTCAGAACGCGACAATTGAATATTAAATAAGACGTTTGCATTACAAAACGATATTGTTGTTCAGACAATATTGATGAGGAAGATATTAGACCATGTGGAGTCTCCAGAAGAGAATTTCTGGGATGGCATGAAATGGGTTTTGCTACTGACACTGTGTGATTCCTTGCGCGCGTTCTTCTTCACGTGGACGTGGAACATGAACTACAAGACTGGATTGCGACTAAAAGCAGCTTGCACAGCTCTATTATACAAGAAGATTATCAGACTGAAAAGCCTTGGCAATAAAAGTACAGGAGAAGTGAGACACAATTTTTGTTTCGCGACTTCAAAAATGTGAATTGACAAACTCTTTTTCGACGTGTTACATTTTGCGATTTATCTTTTAGGTGATTAATTTATTCTGTAACGATAGTCAAAGACTTTTCGACGTAATTATTTATGGACCGATGATTATTAGCGGACCAATAGTCATCAGTTGCGGTGTAGGTTACGTGTTGTGGTTTTTTGAACCTGTCGCTATAGTAGGAATGATAGCTTTTATCTCATTTTATCCGTGTCAGGTAAGATGACTCGTATAGATCATCGTCACACACTTTGACGGAGAACACAGCGTTGTCATTTCATTGTTTGTGCAGTACCTCATTTCTCGCGCGGCTACTTACTTCCGTTCGAAAATCGTAACCATCACAGACGCTCGAGTACGGCTGATAAGCGAAATTCTGGAATGCATAAAATTGATCAAGATGTACTCTTGGGAGAGATATTTTGGCCGGAAACTTCTTGGTGGAAGCACAATCCAATATATAAAATTACAACAACTTCTTTGTTAACAAATAAATAAATCGAAAATCATGTTTTTCAGATATTCGCAAGCAAGAGGAACGGTGGCTTCATAAGAACGCGTATTTTCAGAGCCTTAGCATCTCTCTGACACCAGCTGTACCTGTGATATCGGCAATCGTTACCTTTTTATCGCACGTTGCTTCAGGCAGCGGATTAACGGCTGCACAGGTAGAATAGGAAAATTATACGCTAATATATATACTCTTCTTATTTTGTTCGAAGTTCACAAAATTTTTTTAACATTTTTATAATTCCAATTTTGTCTGTACTACGAGAAATCAAATAATGTTCAACAGATAAACGATCTTATATAATGATAAACGTCTGTGAGAGAGTTAAATTAGCGCTGTTTACACTTTATATACGAATATTTGCAACCCTAATACATATATGTATCACGAGAGTTTTTTTTTCTTATTCTACAACCGGTGTATGTCGCACTTAATCGATTATACATTACAGGCTTTCCCAATGACTACATTATACGGAAATTTGCTTAGACTGGCACTCACGTCTCTTAAGGATACTACGCGATATTTTATCAGCGCTCTCATAGCTCTTAGAAGATTTAAGGTTTCCAGTATTTTTTTATTGATTTCTCACATACAGCTTTTCTTTAATTATAGTATAACGAATATTCGTACTTATTATTAGAAGAGTAGTATTAGTCTCAGATAAATGTAATTTTGCTTAAATTAACGTAGTTTTTTTTTTTTTTTACTAAAGTCTAGCTTTCTTACTAAGATCACATTAAAATGTTTATGAAAGGAGGAACATTAGGGACGCTATTCTTATAATAATACGTACTTCTAAACAAATGTATATAAAGCACAAGCAAATGTGATGGGTGATCTCCTACCCCCTATGCATGCTTTATAAATATATAATATCCTGTTACATTCGAACAGGCTCTTAGCGACTACATGTATCTGGCGCAAACATATGTTCACAGCGAGCTGCAAATATTGTTGGGCATACAAAGTTGCAACGATTTTTTTTTTTTTTTTTTTACGCTCTTGATGAGTGGCAATATGACGAGCGTAACAATAGTTTTATTCTAATTCTACATTGCCTTTCGTTTTCCAGGTTTTTCCCTTCGTATCGGTGCTCAATGCTCAAATTCGTACTTCTTTCATGTTTGTACAAGTGGCCTTAAGTAATATCACTGCAGTAAAGATAACTTTTGGCAGGATAAAGGTGTTTATCTTCGTCTTTATGAATATCTACTGGAACTGCGCGATCTATATGGCAGCATATATTTTTGCACATATTATATCATGTTTTCGAACATCTTGACTGTTCCGATGTGACCGAGTAACAATCAGCTTTCATTTTGCTAACACATAGCGCTTGATAACATTACAATCCCACTTTGTCTCACATTACAAGCTTGTTCAGCTTTGCCTGCACATGTGTGTCACATAACAATTATGTAAATAAGATTAGCATATTTAATATTAATCTTAGAAAATTAATTCTCGCATGTGTGTTTTATATTAATTGAATAATGTTAAAATTATACAGTCACGCTTATTCCGTATTATTGCTTTTATTTTTCTGTAAGATAAATTACAACGTCAATGCCATGTTCCAATACTTGTACATACGATCGCTTGTAATTTCTCCGGAAATGCAACGAACGATAAGTCAACTATAACAAAAAATAATTTACAGAACGTGTTGCTGTTGGAAGAGTGCAATTATCCAGCGTCAAAACCGATTGTGAGATCGCAAGCAGTTGCGATTGCTAATGGCACCTTCGTTTGTGATAGCATAAAGCTTCAAACAGATGCATCGGTCAGCAATAAAAAGAAGTAAATATTCGATTTATAATAACTTCTGTTCATAGAAAGAGACAATTACCTTTCGCTCTGTAATTGTAGGAAACAAATCGCAACAATCGCAGACAATCCGATAGAATTAGAAGGCTTGAATCAACCGACGCAGGAAGCCAAGTACGTCGAGGTACTCAGCGATATTCACTTCGGTGCGCCAAAAGGAAAACTCGTCGGTATCTGCGGCCATGTGGGCAGCGGTAAATCCAGTTTGCTACTGGCAGCTTTGGGACAGTTGAGAATGACGAAAGGACAGATCCTGCGGGAAGGCACTTGCGCTTATGTCAGTCAACAAGCCTGGGTTATAAACGGCACCGTCAAGGAAAACATCTTATTCGGCGAGAATTTCGATGCCAGACGTTATTACTTCACGGTTACGATCTGCGACTTGAAGGACGATTTCAACATGCTGCCAGGAGGAGACGAAACAGAGATCGGCGAAAGAGGAATCAATCTGTCGGGAGGGCAGAAGCAGAGGATCGCGCTTGCGCGAGCGTATTATGCTAATCGGTATGAAAATACGTTTGAAATTTTGCTTTTTCAACGAGAACAAAAATTATCGGTGAAAGATGTGATAAATATTGCGATCTTACGTTCTAGAGACATTTACTTCCTTGACGATCCTTTGAGCGCCGTTGATGCGTACGTTGGTTCTTACATATTTGAGAATTTGATTCTTGAAGGTCTTAGAAACAAATCCGTTCTCTTTGTAACACACAACGTTCAGGTGCTTATTTAATTGATATTACGAGACATGTATTTAATAATTTTTTAACATAGCGTATATTACACATTTGCAAACTGATGTGACAAATGCACTTGTTTATTGTACAGTTTCTAAAACGTTGCGATGAAATCTACATGATGAGTGAGGGCAGGATTGTGGAACATGGGACCCACGAGGATCTTATGCGACTCGACAGGGAATACGCGTCGATGGTGAAGAGCAGCATAATCGCGGCGGAGGAAAATATATCAGCGTATGTTTAACAAATATTATACACATAATATTCTATGTTGCGAATGTTCGGAAAACACTTTAAGCTTCACTTCTTTACACGCAGTGAAAGATCCACGGAAGCAAGGCAAAATATCGTCAGCGCTTCTCAAAACTCGAGACACATAGAAAATGCTGAGAAGGAAAAATTGAGCAAAGGTTTGCGCGCGCTCATGTACAAATCAACTTTCGAGAAATATATAGCTGTTTAAGTTCTAATAACTTTTTTCTTTGTTATTTTATTCAGGAGCAGTTTTAACGGTAACGGAAAAAACTGAAACCGGAGCTGTCAAGTTGCACACTTATCACACGTATGTACACGCCACTGGTGGTTACCTTATAGCGATTTTTGTCTTCCTGATGTTCTTCCTGAATGTAGGCAGTTCAGCCTTCAGTACGTGGTGGCTCGCTGTATGGATTAAAGCCGGCGGAGGTGTAAGTATTTTATTTCATTATTTTTTATATTGATATATATGACAATTTATTTGCGTGGATTAATTTTATACAATTTTCAGAACGTCACTGTTCCCGGCAGCAATGATACGGTGTATTCGGAGAATATAAACGCTAATCCTGATTTTTCGTATTACAAAAATATATACGCCGCGTGTATCGCTGGCATACTGCTGACGAGTTTCCTTCGCGGCTTCGCAATTATGTTCGCCACAATAAGAGCCTCAACCGTGTTGCACAACTCGTTTTTTCACAAAATCATTCATTCCCCTTTACAATTTTTCGAGACTACTCCGAGTGGCAGAATACAAAATATCTTTAGTCGAGATATAGATGAAAGTGAGAGTTTTGTTTAATTTCAAACAATTTTCTACGACGAATAATTACTTGCCGGCTAATTTTCTTTCTGATTTTGCAGTTGATAATTATTTACCCATATCGATAGAAAACATGGTGCAAAATATTTTTACTTGTAGTTTTGCTATTTTATTTATTTGCGCCGTCTTGCATTGGTTCATATTCCCGTTATTCGTGTTTGGTGTGCTCTTTTTTATTGTTAGCAAATTCTTCAGGTAAGTATTATTATCATCTTACATGTGTATATATTGTACAGTTCATGTACGACAAAAGGTAACAATTATTTGTTTTATTTTCGCAGGATAGGCATGAGGGATTTGAAGAGAATGGAGAATGTCTCGCGATCTCCCGTTGTAAGTTTCGTCACAACGACGATCCAAGGTTTGAACACAATTCACGCGTTTCAAAAAGAGAAGAATTTTTTATATAGGTGATTATTTGCGATCAAAAGACACACTAATAAAAAAAATAAAAACTACAACAGTTGAATCGCATTGTTTCTCTGACACAGATTCGAGGAGTTATTCAACACGAATAACTTGTGTCAGTATCTGTGCCAAGCCGCGATGAGATGGTCCTCGGTGAGACTGGACAGTTTGGTAATCGCCTCGTCCTGTATAATAGCGCTATTTGTGATCTGGTTTAAGAACGAAATATCGCCGGCTTTTGCCGGTCTGGCTATGGCATACGCCACACAGATGACCGGCATCTTTCAGTACACTGTCAGACTGATGTCCGAGACGGAAATGCGCTTTATTAGCGTAGAAAGAATCAGTCACTATCTTAGAGTAAATATGTACATTCCTCTGTATAATTGATAGTTTTGTAATATCAAAGTAATAGTTCTTTTTATATAATATATTGTGCTAATTTTATCTCAATCTTATTGCTCGTCTTTTATGTAGACTTTGCGAAGAGAAGGTGCGAGCAAAACAGTTACCGTTAAACCAGAAGATAATTGGCCTTCTCGCGGCAAAATAGAGTTCAAAACCGTTCAACTGAGATACCGAGAAGAATTACCACTTGTGCTAGTTGATATCTCGTTTAGCATAAAGGCTGGAGAAAAAATAGGTAACACATCTTGCCAATATATACAACAATAATTCGATTGTACTTTTATCACGCAGAAGATCAATTCATGAATTTTATCTTAGGCATTGTGGGTCGCACAGGATCTGGTAAAAGCTCTTTGATCGTCGCATTGTATCGATTAGTTGAGCTTTGCGAGGGTGTCATTGAAATCGACAATGTTGATATCTCGAAGATAGAATTAGATGTATTGAGAAATAGACTGTCAATTATTCCTCAGGATCCAATTTTGTTCAGCGGAACGATAAGGTACATAAATTTCATCGACAAGTTTTGTAAAGTTATTATTATTATTTTTTTCTAATTACTTTATTTTGCAGATCAAATTTGGATCCCTTCAAACGGCATAATGACAGCGACATTTGGAGCGCTCTCGAAAAGACTCAAATGAAAGATAAGGTGACTCTAATGCCGGGAAATCTGAACGCTTCCGTCGGTTTTGGCGGAAATAACATGAGCGTAGGCGAAAGACAGCTCCTTTGCCTAGCGAGAGCTTTACTACACAGCACTAAAGTAATACACTGATATATTCATAATCTCTGAAACATTTTGTACATTTAAAATAGATTTCTCAGATTTTTCTTCCTCTCTCAATTAAATTAAATACTAACTAAAGTGTGTTATTTTATTTTTTAGGTGCTGATCTTAGACGAAGCGACAGCCGCGGTAGATCCGGAAACCGAGGCAACAGTACAAAACACTCTGCAAAATATGTTCGCGGATTGCACAGTACTTACAATCGCTCATCGGTTGCAGACGGTTGTCACGTGCAACCGTATTCTCGTTATGAGCGACGGCAAAGTCGTGGAATTCGACGTGCCGTCCGTACTTCTCTCTCGACCGGATTCCGAGTTTTCGAAACTAATGACTGTCGCAGAATAAAACGCGTAACACAATTAAGAGATCTGACTTGCGATTAAAAAGCGACCTAATCGAGCGACATATTGTAGAACAATGTAAGTTATAAAAGTCAAAACAATTAAACTGACTCGGAATTCTGGATGTGAGTAAATGAGACAAATAATATTAACTGATATTATTAAGATTAAAATATCTATTTAATATTGATATGTGATTGAAGATATTTTGTATAGAATAAAGAGTAATGTGATTTTATACATTAATAAAAATATTTGTGCAAGAAGATTAAGAATTTAGTCTACTGCTAACTCGTACAATGTACAAATAAATGAAGAAACGTCGTCCTTTTTACTCCCATGTTTTTAGTATTCAGTTTCTACTGGAGAAGGACTGTAGCATCAACATATGTGTTAACACTTGCTTTTAGGATATCTCCAATAATGCAAACTTAACTGTGTCAGAGATCTCATTTAGAGATCAACAAAAATGTTGAGGAGCGATATGATTCAGCGGTAATATAATCTCTGATTTCTAGAAATTCGCGGGCTTAGAAATAGTGAAATATTGATTTTCTTGAGAGGAGAAGAGCGCCCGACTGCTCATGCCCCGCTCGCTCAGACTTTCGGCCGTGCTGGACCGCTGGCGACACGGCCGAAACATGTTCGTCGCGACATCGCCAGCTTGTTATTACCTCTGAGATGTTTATTACACGTTGAGCTTTACCGTTGCTTTATACCGAGATGTAGTCTATAGGAATTGCCGTAAAGGCAGCATCCGTCGTTCCGTGAACAGCTAAAAGAAAGGTGAATCCATCATCGACGATGCACAAAACAACATGTCGATCTTCGTAAATATCAAAAGGATTTGTTTACGAGCGGATTAAGTTTTTCTTTTGTTACCAGTCTCTTCATTGTGATGCAATATTTTGTATTGTTCCTTCGTATTGATAATTTGAGAAATAACATTTTTTTTTATGTGCAATAGTGTATAAATGATATAGATGTATAATTATTTTGGATTTTTCAAATGTTGTTCTGAGTTTTAAAAGTGTTATCATAATGTGTTATAATGAATTGTTATTATTGTACACTTACACACACAGAGAGAGAAAATGTGTGTGTGTGTGTGTATGTGCGTTTCAAAATTATTGAATATCCTTTTAATTACAGTGTTTGAATCTGATTTCTCCAAGTAAAAATATCAAAGATTATCATCTCATTTGTTATTATAATTTTTTTCGCGTATCACACAACTTTCAAGCTATCCAGAATAGCTTTCTGTTAAAAAAAAAGTGAAGTTTCACTAAAAAGAATTAAAAAATGTAGGTTTATTATTTATTTTAACAGTAAGTTTAAAATTTAATTTGTGTGCCCTTCCTTTTCAGTTTCTTATAATCTCACAAATATTGGTGCAGTGGAATTTTCATAGTTAACTTTGCAAATGTGTCTCCAAAGAATCTCTTGTTAGAAAATTATATTTATAATGTTGTTTCTGTGAACAATAAGATTCAGAAATGTTATATTTAAGTTTTATACGATAAAAGAAATGTTTTCTGATAAAATTTTTTATTTGGTACTTTCAGGCCTCACCATTGCGAACATAGTCCCTGTTATGATGTTGGGGCGGAAGCAGAGCCTCAAGGGGGAACCCGTCCTGGCCGATTACGGTCCGGAGGAGTCCCTCAATGAGAGCGCTGATATAGAGTGGGTCAACAAGGTAAACACCCCCGAGAAAGAAAATTTACAAAAAAGTTTTCTTTTAGATCTTCCCTGAACACTCGTGTTTTGTATGATTTTAGTTATGGGTGAGGAGGTTGATGCGATGTTGTGCCCTAGTCTCGTTGGCTTCCGTTTGCTTGAACACCCCAAAAACTTTTGAGAAAGTACCGTTCTTTCGATATGTTACTTTTATTTGCGATCTGGTAGTTACATTTTTATTCACCGCCGAGATGATCGCCAAAATGTACATACGAGGAATATTACAGGTAAAATTTTTTTCTCTGTCTCTCCTTTCTCTCTATTACGATTAAGAATAAAAACGCATTAAAAAATAGTTTAAAATTAAAAAAATTACATTGCAGAGGGAGAAGTCTTACTTAAAGGACCATTGGTGTAAATTCGACGCGTTTATGGTGATCGTTCTCTGGCTGTCTGTGGTTCTGCAAATGTTCGAGATGTTGGGTTTTCTCATAAAGTTCAGTTACGCTTCGATAATACGGGCGCCACGACCGCTGATTATGATACGCTTTCTTCGAGTCTTCCTCAAATTTTCGATGCCGAAAGCCAGAATCAACCAAATTTTCAAGTGAGAAAATTATTTATGTTATCATATGATGTAACGCGCTGGCATTCAAATTGTTCGAGCTACTGCAACTTATAAAATTATTTCTATTTTCAGACGTTCGAGCCAGCAGATCTACAACGTAACGCTTTTTTTCTTGTTCTTTATGTCCCTCTACGGTCTTTTGGGTGTACAATTCTTCGGCGAGCTGAAAAATCACTGCGTGTTGAACGTGACAGAACCCAATTATGTCACGATCAACAGCTTGGCTATTCCCGACACGTTCTGTTCTACCGATTTGGAGTCCGGTTATCAGTGTCCCGAGAGAATGATGTGCATGAAGCTGGAGTTGTCCAAGTATATCATAGGCTTCAATGGATTTGACGAATTTGGTAGTTAATGTTAATAACTACGTTCCCCGTCGTGATCCTCTTTGTGCGCCTTGAATTTGTTTTCCAACAGCTTGTCAGTTCCGATTATTCCAGTAAAATAATTGCAAAAATTATTTAAGTGATTTAAATCTGGGTGTTCGTGAAACACACATTTCTCTACATCTTACATCCTACAGTTCACTTTCCATATCTTTACGTAATATAGTATTTTTATTTGCGTTACAATTTTAGCGCAATAGCTTTTTGAAAGTATAAAACATTACAAATTGTTGTTTTTTTTCATAACTTATGTCTAAAATTATGTAGTTTAATTATAAAATTAAACTGTTTAGCCACAAGCATCTTCACCGTGTACCAAGCGGCCTCTCAGGAAGGATGGGTCGTCATCATGTATCGCGCGATCGACAGTCTGCCGGCGTGGCGTCCAATTTTGTACTTCAGCACGATGATATTCTTCCTGGCTTGGTTAGTGAAGAATGTTTTCATTGCCGTTATCACGGAGACTTTCAACGAAATCCGAGTGCAGTTCCAACAAATGTGGGGTGTCAGGGGCCACATTAGTAACAGCTCAGCGTCGCAGGTCAGCTAGAACGTGATTCTTCACAAAGTATCTTTTGAAAATTGACGTTCGTACACTTTTGTCTGATTATATGTTTTATTATTATTTAGATATTGACCGGCGACGACAACGCTTGGAAATTAGTGCCGTTAGACGAGAATAAGCACGGAGGTCTAGCTTCCCCGATCTGTAACACTGTCCTCAGGTCGCCAGCCTTTCGCACGGTGGTGATGTGCGTGATTCTGGCGAATGGTATCACTACCGCGACCATGATCTTCAAACATGACGAGAAACCGAGGAACACGTATTACAACAATTATTACTGGGCCGAGATCTTCTTCACGATATTGTTGGACCTAGAGACGCTCTTCAAGATATGGTGCCTGGGCTTCCGGAGTTACTTTAAGCATTCGATTCACAAATTCGAACTGCTGCTTGCCATTGGCACAACTGTGCACATTATTCCATTCTTCTATCTCTCTGGATTCACTTTCTTTCAGGTTTCTATCCTTTAACTGACTCTTCGTTTTTCGCGTTGCTTTCTCTTTACTACTGTGTTTTCTTTCTGGGAATCTGTGCTTTTTATACGTATGCTGTTTGCGCGCGTTAAAATCTCACATGTTTGATACTTCTGTAGTTCTAAATTAAAATTTGAACGTGGTCTAAACCCGTGGTCATTTTTAATTATTTATTGTTTTTTTAATGAAAAGGTTCTCAGGATAGTACGGCTTCTTAAAGCGTCGCCGATGTTAGAAGATTTCGTCTACAAAATTTTCGCGCCCGGCAAAAAGCTCGGCAGCCTCATCATTTTTACCATGTGCCTGCTGGTAATATCCTCCAGCATATCCATGCAACTCTTTTGCTTTCTCTGTGACTTCACTAAATTCGAAACCTTTCCCGAAGTAAGTCGCTTTATATTTCAATGATTTTGATGTCACGTGACTTATCTTCATTCCGAGATTCAAAGCATAAATTTTCAGGCGTTCATGTCGATGTTTCAAATCCTCACGCAAGAAGCTTGGGTCGATGTCATGGACGAGACTATGTTGCGAACTCACGAGACGGTAGCGCCTCTGGTCGCAGTATATTTTATTTTGTATCATCTCTTCGTCACATTGGTAATTATCGCGTTTTATATTGGCAATTATCGCTCCTCCTCTCCAATATTTAATTGAAGATCTTAAATTATTTCTTCAGATCGTGTTGAGTCTTTTCGTCGCGGTAATTCTTGACAATCTCGAGTTGGACGAAGACATCAAAAAGTTGAAACAGTTAAAATTTCGCGAACAAAGTGCCGAGATAAAAGAGAGTCTACCGTTCAGACTGAGGATCTTCGAAAAGTTTCCGGACAGTCCCCAAATGACGTGTCTTCACAAAGTGCCGTCGGATTTCAACTTACCAAAGGTAGAAATTTGTGAAAAAGTGATACATATATTGCTCTCTTGATTCTCGATATTATACTCTCAAAATAATCTTTTCCAAGGTGCGCGAAAGCTTTATGCGACAATTCGTGCTCGAAGTGGAGGATGAAGAAAATGAAGGTGTTAAAAGAATTAACGAGACCTTCGATTCAAAAATAGTGTATAGAAAACAACGTCCGGTAAAAATCTTGAATAATCCACCAAAAGTGAGGAGCGTCGTCACTAATCTGAAGAAAGCGGCTGTTATTTACATCATCAAGTAAATATAACTACAGAGTTTTCTAATTTTGTTTCTCGCGAATTATTCGACTTACATCCATGTACGTATTTCATAGCGACTCGAACAACCAGAGGCTTCTCTTGGGAGACTCCGCTATGATCCCGGTGCCGGGAAAAGGACTCTTAAAGCCACAGACTACTGTCAACAGCACCAAACAGCTTCGTATCGATCCGAAAAAGTAAGGATAACAAATCAGAACAAATTAATAACAGATTTCCTAACGAGATCTATCCATTTTTTTTTTAATTGTAAAGATAGAATAATTTCACTTATTCTACGTTCTTTTATTATCTATTTACGGTTGACGTGACAAAAATAGATCGATCAGAAGGAGCGTGCGAAGTGGATCGATCAAGCTCAAACAGACGTACGAGCACCTCATGGAAAACGGCGACATAGGCGGAATAAACAGAGTCAGTTCGGCGCGCAGCAGGCCGCACGATTTAGATATCAAATTGCTGCAAGCTAAGAGACAACAGGCGGAAATGCGAAGGTATCTACATTACGGTCAAATTTTAAGGAAATTGCTGTCAAACATCTTTTTTCTATTAGAAATCAACGCGAAGATGATTTGCGGGAAAACCACCCGTTCTTTGACACGCCTTTGTTCGCGGTACCCCGCGAGAGTAAATTTCGAAAATACTGTCAGCTGTTCGTCTACGCGAGATACGACGCGAGACTGAAAGATCCTTTAACGGGCAAGGAAAGAAAAGTGCAATATAAGAGTCTGCAGTAAGTGATCAGAAAACATTTTTACCGTCGCAACATGTGAGACAAAGTTAAATTGAGCAAAATCTTCGTTGTTTCAGCAATTTTCTTGGTTTAGTCACTTATCTCGATTGGGTGATGATATTCATCACAACACTGTCGTGCATCTCGATGATGTTCGAGACCCCACGATACCGCGTGATGGAGACACCGGCACTGCAGATCACCGAATACGGTTTCGTTATCTGCATGAGCATCGAATTAGCGCTCAAAATCCTGGCGGATGGTCTGTTCTTCACGCCGAAAGCCTACATCAAGGATGTCGCCTCCGTATTAGACGTCTTTATCTACATCGTGCGTATAAAAAAATGTGCCAAATATTTTAACTTAACTCTAATAAAATTGTAACAATTTTGTCCAACGTGTATAAAAATGTTGGCAGGTAAGTCTTGTGTTCTTGTGTTGGATGCCGAAGAGAGTACCGCCAAATTCTGGGGCGCAGCTGCTGATGATATTGCGATGCGTCCGACCATTGAGGATCTTTACTCTTGTACCACATATGAGAAAGGTTGTTTACGAACTTTGCAGAGGATTCAAAGAAATTTTGCTGGTAAATGGCGATTTTTTTGAATATTTCGGAAGCGATTCAATAACCGCTGATACAAATAACAGACGAGAAATGTTTATTTTAGGTATCAATATTGCTGATTCTGTTGATGTTCGTGTTTGCGAATTATGGTATGCAATTGTACGGTGGTCGGTTAGCAAGATGCAACGACCCCACAATCACGAAGCGCGAATACTGCGTCGGTGTGTTCATGAGAAGAGTGTTCGTGACGAAAATGAAGCTGCGTCCGGGAACAAACGAGAGTTATCCGTCCATATTGGTACCGCGTGTTTGGTAAGCGTAAATTCATTGATCTGAGTTTCTTTTCGACTCGATCGGTTACTTTTTATTGTGAATATGTTTCAGGGCTAATCCCAAAAGGTTTAACTTCGATAATATTGGCGACGCGATGATGGCTCTTTTCGAAGTGCTTTCTTTTAAGGGCTGGCTTGATATACGAGACGTTCTTATTAAAGCTCTTGGTCCTGTGAGTTTTCATTCCCTCTTGACGTACTTAAATACTAAAAATATGTGATCATAAAAATTCTATTTACATACTTGTACTTTATGTCTCATCACATCTTTTTCAGCTTCACGCAATTTACATACATATTTATATTTTCCTCGGTTGCATGATCGGCTTAACATTGTTCGTGGGTGTCGTGATTGCGAATTATTCTGAGAACAAAGGCACCGCTTTGCTCACGGTCGATCAGAGACGATGGTGAGATTTTGCATTTTGTTGATACAAAAAAAAAACGCGACCTCTTGATTCAATTGCCGTTAAAATCATAAATCTTGTTTGAGATGCAGGTGTGATTTGAAAAAACGTCTGAAGATCGCCCAGCCGTTGCATTTACCACCCAGACCGGACGGCAAGAAGTTCCGGGCTTTCACCTACGACATCACGCAAAATATTTATTTCAAACGATTCATTGCCTTAATGGTGCTCACAGACAGTTCTCTGCTGTGCGTCTCTGTAAGTTGAACGAGAGAAAAACAACATCCCGTATGTAATGTTACTCCCGTATTGCATTTGGAGACTGTTATCTTGAACAAAGTTGTTTTCCTTGCTGCCTCTATCATTAGATTGCAACAGACATAAGTGTATTCGCTCATGTTTAACCTACGATTTTCTCCTCCCTTCTGTTTCCCTTGCTCGTCTCAAGTGGAGATCCGAGGAGAAACATACAACAACACTGGCCACAATTTCCATAGTTTTGACATTGGTCTTTCTTGTGGAAGTGATCATGAAAAACATCGCTTTTACACCACGCGGCTATTGGCAGTCCAGAAGAAACAGATATGACTTGCTCGTAACAGTCGTGGGCGTTATCTGGATCTTCATATACTGCACGACGAAGGTACATACGTCGAAGCCCCCTCTGATCGATTGCACTTTCCCTCCGTCCGTCCCGCCACGTTGTTTGCCCCATGGTGTCATTATTCACCGTGTTGCTTTCAGAACGATCTGTCCTACGTGATCGGATTTATGGTTGTGATCCTCAGGTTCTTCACCATCACTGGCAAACACACCACCCTCAAGATGCTAATGTTGACGGTCGGTGTGTCCGTCTGCAAAAGCTTCTTCATCATATTTGGCATGTTTCTCCTTGTCTTCTTTTACGCGTTAGCCGGCACTATAATCTTCGGCACTGTCAAGTATGGAGAAGGCATAGGAAGGTGAGGGAAAGTGCGATATTTGTGAAATATTTGCAACTTGGAATTTTTATACACTTTTAGCAAAATTATACACATATCTATAGCAATAATAACTTTATGTGTAACATATATAAAACACACTATCTCTCTCTTTTTGCAATATATTATTAGGCGTGCTAACTTCGAATCGCCAGTTACCGGCATAGCGATGCTTTTTCGCATAGTAACGGGAGAGGATTGGAACAAAATTATGCACGATTGCATGGTACAACCACCGTATTGCACACCGGCGAACAATTACTGGGAGACAGACTGCGGCAATTTTCACGCCGCTCTAATTTATTTTTGTACCTTCTACGTCATCATCACGTATATCGTCTTAAATCTTTTAGTCGGTACGATACTTTGTTTCTTTTATTTTTTTTTACCTTTTCTTGTCTCAATTTGATGTAAATGATAAAATACGACAAAATACTTTTTCGCAGCTATTATCATGGAGAACTTCTCCTTATTTTATTCAAATGAAGAGGACGCGTTATTGTCGTACGCTGACATAAGGAATTTCCAGAACACGTGGAATAACATTTTTGCAGAATGTAATAATCTGCGAGAAACACGAATAATAACATTGGCGCGTTTCAGGTAAAGTTTATATTGCGGTTGTTAAAAGGCAGATTAGCGATCGATCTGCAAAAAGATCGCCTGCTCTTCAAGTACATGTGTTACGAGCTGGAACGACTGCACAATGGCGAAGACGTCACTTTTCACGATGTTATCAAGTAAGTTTCGTGAAATAGATTGTAATAAACGCGAAACGTATTACGAATTATCAAAACTTTTCTAAATTAAAGAATTTCTTAGTATGCTATCGTACCGTTCGGTGGAAATAAGGAAAGCGCTACAACTTGAGGAACTGCTTGCGCGGCAGGAGTTCGAGTACATAATCGAAGAGGAAGTGGCGAAGCAAACTATCAGAACTTGGTTGCAAGGCTGTCTGAAAAAGATACGAGCAGTGAGCACAACTTGACATTAGTACATCAGTGTTGTCGTAGAAACAATATGTTATTCTTAATTTTTTCTTCTTGTCTTCTGCAGAAGCAGCAAAACAGTCTTATCGCCGGGCTTCGTGCCACGAACAACGCAGCCGCGGCGCCTCAGGATCAGGAGAAGAGCAAGGAAGAGAAAAGCAAAGAAGTTAGTGTTGACCGTGAAGAAGAAATCGAGACGAAAGTACGTTTTTATCTTTGTATCTTATCTGCTTTTCTGCAATTTAATGGTAATAATAGCAGTTTTTTATATACGACAATTTGTCTCTTGACACTCAGGATGTTGAAGTCACGAAACATAGAGCCAAGAAGCCGATAGTGCTTCCCAGATCGGACAGTATAGGAAGTGCTTCGGGAAGAAAGTATTTGGCCCCGACGTTGTCCGATCCCGCATCCGTTCGATCCGAGAAGGACAAGATCGCGGTGTCGAAGAAGAGAAACAACAGACCGCCAAGTAAGCGATCAAACGCGATCGGCATTACTGCTGTATCGATTACACTTTGCAGTATATAAATAACATAATTCTCCGATTTCTTTCAGCGATGGTGAAAAATAATTTGTCCCATCTGACGGAAAATATCGAACAAAGCAAACAGCAGAGGGAGGTGATAAACAATAAAACGATCGCGCCTAAAGTTTCCAGCGTTATGCTGGAGGTACGTGAATGGTGGAAGGAACAGTTAGCTTACAGCAGCGAATCCAGCGAGGACGAAGTATGAACCTTGTGAAAAAAAAAAAAAAAAGAAAAAGAAAAAAAAACGTGTGAAACGAAATTATACGGAGCTAAACGATTCTTAATAATCGCAGCGGATTGTGAAGTGAGGATTCCTACTTTTTAGCATCAGAGTAAGAAACGAATTTTCTTAGCCTAAGGAACTTTGCGCCCCCCCTATAGTAGGGAGAGAGTTTTCGAAGAAGAGAGAGAGTGGTATGTGCCTCATAATTTTAATTGCTCGCCTGAGCTCGTGAAACTTCAACGTGTTGAGCTTCGCCGCCATATATATATTTCGCCATTTTTAATCTCGCCGAGAGCTACGTTGATATTTTGCTACGCCGAAAATTGATTGCATTGCGCGATACGCACTTGTGTATCGTGCACAATGTGCGCAGAACAAGCTGAACACACGTTCCTAAAAAAAAAAAAAAAAAAAAAAAAAAAAAAAAAAAAAAAAAAAAAACGTTATTCGCGAAGCTCATCGCGTTCGAAGAATCGATTTTCTATCGAAAAAGAAAGAATTATAAATCATCGAAATCATCGAAACAAAAAAACACAAAAAAACACTCACGACATTTCGTATATATCATATCGGAACGTCACTGCCGTCGACTAGTCATTAGAAAACTCGCCCGTACGAACAAAAAAAAATTAAAAAAAAAAAAAAAAAAAAAAAAAAAAAAAACAGCTTCAAATTCAGACATCAAATTTGTTCAGGAATTTCGATGTGTTATTGGTAGAGAATTTTCTGTGCATCGCAATGGCGTGTATTGTCATACTCATTCATCGTCGTGATTCGAAGCTTTGGAATGGTTTGAAACGACCATTTGTTAAAGCAATACTTCGAGTGTAGCTGTAATTGTAGTGAATTTTGTACAATACGAAATTATATATATATAACAAATCTAAATCATCGCGCGAGTGATAGGTTAATCAGTGGTGTTGTTAAGAGAAACTGAGTACAATTAGCGCAGGACGCGATTCGTCGTAGATTTTTCGAGGAGGGCCTGATTCTGTGTGTGTAAAACAAAAAACAAAAAAATAAAACAAAAAAATAAAAAAGAGAGAGAGAGAGAGAGAGAAAGAGAAATATATATATATATATATACATATATATATTAGGTCGCGCAGATCGTTGATTCTTTTCTTCTTAAAACAACAAGAATACGTCCTACGGGCCCGTATTGTAGATCTACGTAATTGATTTGATATACTGACAGTTGTAAATTTTAAAACGCGCGATGATGTTACATTACCTCTGTTACAACTAGCAGTGACGCTGTAACGAGTGTCGCTTTAGAGAGAGAAAGAGAGAGAGAAAGAGAGAAAAAACAGAGATGGTTGTACAGTTGAGAACGTTAGTTAGACAAGATTGTAAACTTATTTTAAAATGAGATTGTGTCAACTATTGTGTATGTTGAACATACAAAAGACAAAAGAAACATTTATATGACTGCCGTAAATTTTTGTAATAAGGCGACGTGTGCGAGTACGTTGAATAAATTCTTAAAACAAGCCTTTAGCGGAAAAAAAAAAAAAACGTGATTGATGTTAGCGCAATAGTAACGCATAACGCACACGCACAATGGATCGGATATGTTAAAACATGTACATATATTTACACAGATGCGGAAAGCGGATTTAGTGTTGTGAGCTGTATTACGTTTACATCACTGTAATGAATGGTGATGATTGTTGCTAGTTTATGTGCCAATGTGTTGTCTCATGGAGTATAGGGCAAATAAATGCTGTTAGATATCATTATTCGTAAAAAAAAATCACGTAGTTTATTTACTACTGAACTGATTAAGTTAAGGTATCTCGCGACCATCTTGGATTTTATGACGCTACAGAAAGAAAACCGCTAAAATTTCGTGAAATATCGCAACAAACCTTAAATGCAAACACGATTTACGCATGGAAAAATATATATATATTTTCTTAAGTTTTGCATGAACTGTGTGCATGTACAAATCAGATATATCGTACTGAGTTATACCTCAAGATCATTTGTTGCAGTCACATATAAAAAATCGTATATTGATCGCTGTTAAAAATATGGCGTAGACGTATGAGCAATCTCGGAAGTCTCATCTTCAATTCAACCAATAAGTTAATATTTAAAACTGATAATCATCTTTAATTGTATAAAATATAACGTACTGCTTACGGAGATCTTATATCAGAAAAATATTATCATCCGCGGCCATGATTTGGTTTGCGTCTGTCATAGCGCTGATAGCGGCGTCAATCTCGTTTGTCGTGAAATTCAGATCACGCTCTGTGTTCAAATAATCGGTGACTTCTCTCAACGGTATCATTTGAATTCGTCTGTCTTGGAACAACTTATTTAACGATGATTTGAAAATTGTAAGTCTGTAATTAGAATATCAAAATGGGGAATAAGTTTTTTTTTAATAATTAGATAACATGAAAGAAACATATTTTAAATATTTAAGATGCAAAGAGAGTCATACGTGCTTTCATTTGTGACAAAGAGTTAGTTTTTAAGATTGTTTTTTTTTTTTTGGAATTATTTTTACCTGTCCTCTGTGATAGTGGGTTTTTCCGGAACAGATGTTTCCGCACTTTCGGTCTCCATGGGACTCGGCGATGTAGATCTCTGTGTGGTGGTAGATTTTTGTGAACGCGATCTAGTTATCCTCTTTTCTGCCACTTCGATGTGCTCGTCATCGCTGTCGTACTCGTATGGATCATCAGTATCTTTTGTAGTCTTCTTGCGTTTCGTTTGTCTGCTCTCTTCGACTTCATTCTCCGATACTTCGCTGTCGTGACGTCGTCGTTTTCTCTTTTCCTTTTCGAGCACACGTTTGAAATAGGCGAATTGCACCAGCTCTATCGCGGCATGTGCGTCCTCACTTTCCACATGCTTCGAAAGTCGTGCTTTCGCATGCGCTGTCGCCAATCGAATCAGCGTCTCCAAAGTTCTCGCGGTCACCGGTTGAGTCTGCGAATTGTATGGAAACATGTACGATCACGCATAAGCTTTGTTTTTCCAAAAACACAACTAACACTTACTCTCGCAACGTCTGACTCCACCACGTCTTCCGAGCGAAGTCTCGAGTATTCTTCCGCGATAACGGCGCTGGCCTCTTCCGTGAGTTTTGGCTTCATGCATCGAGCGATGTGAATGTACTTCCTCATGAACTGCGCGGTGAAAATCTGGTCGCTGAGAGAAGAATTCGAAAAATCGCATTTAATATAAAAATACACTTAATGTTGTTTAAACTTTCAAGTCAAAGTTTGCAGCAAAGCTAAGTTAACAAAACACGTCGTAATGCAGTAAGAATTAAATGTAACATACTTTTTGGAACGCGTTTGTCCGTGCAGAAGCGGATCGTATTTCTGGTAAACTTGGTTTTGCGCTTCTTCATTGGCCGCGTCATCCGTATTCTTCGTCGTTAACATGTCCAACTTCGAACCCAAGCTCAAGGCCTCGCCGTCCTGTTCCGAAGGATTTCTGTACCGATGGATTCTCACGACGTGATCGCTGATTATGTGATCCTGATCTGAATCTTGCACGTCCAGCATAACGAAGAGCATGTCAAAACGCGATAGTAGAGAATCTTGCAGGCCAATATTTTCCATAGGCGTTTTGTATTGGTCATACTAAATAAAAAAATGTAAGTAACTATACTTCAGGAAACTAGAGCTTCGAGAAAATCGGGAACTTACTCTTCCATATACGGGATTCGCAGCTGCTAATACTGAGCAACGCGCGTTCAGGCTGGCGTGAATACCCGCTTTGGCGATCGTAATTCTACCTTGTTCCATCACCTCGTGTATCGCCGTTCTATCGATATCCGACATTTTGTCGAATTCGTCGATGCAAATAACACCGCGATCTGCCAGGACCATCGCGCCTGCTTCTAATCTGCGTTCACCGGTTTCTTGATCGACCGTAACCGCCGCTGTCAAACCGACACCGGAAGATCCTCTTCCGGTGGTTGAAATTGCACGTGGAGCAGTACACAATACGTAACGCAATAACTGCGATTTTGCAACTGACGGATCGCCAATTAGTAACACATTTATATCTCTACAATGTAACGAGAGAAATGTTCTTATTAGTACGCGCCAGGACAATCGTTAATAAATGGTTCGTGAGAGATTTGGCAAAATCATCTTACCCTCGCAATCTTGTACCATTTGGCAAGATCTTCTCCACTCCACCCAAGAGTAGACACAGAATCGCTTTCTTTATGTACTCATGACCGTGTATAGACGGAGCGAGAGACTTAGCGAGGAGCTCGAAAATATTTTTACAAGGATTGTGCTTTGCCAATTTCTTGCACATCGCTACGTCCTCGTGAGAGATCATGAGATTTTTGTCCTGGTCCAGCTCCATTATATTGTTGGCGATGAGGACAGTCCTTTGTAAAAATTGTTATAGTAAACTTTTAAAAGAAAACATTTAAAAAAATATCAATAATTAAATTAGAGAACAATCTTAAATTATACCTAAAAGTTCCGGTCGTATATCCACCATGTTTTCTTGGAAGACATCGGTAATTCCCAACAATCTGCACTCGATCTCCAGGCTTGCACATATCTACCAAATCATTGTCGCAGATTATATCCACGCTTCGTGGCAACTGACCAGCTGGAGCTTTCTCTGGCATCTCCTGTACAGTAAGTGTCTGATGGTCTTTGTAAGTTGACAAACCAAATTCTGTTTCTAGAGCGTTACCCTGTTCATCCTGTAATATACAAGAGTAAAAATTTCTTCATATATATATAGTTGAACAATGGAAATTTATATATGAATGTATATATATAATTACAGTAGTTGGATAAAGAGCAGTATGAGGAAAAGCTTCCAAAGAAGTTAAATCAGAATACGCTCTCTCCAAGACTGTTTTAGTCGCGTCGCAATAATGGACACTTCTCACAACTTTTGGTCGTACGTGTGAACCTGCAACAGATATTATTTGCTTTTACTAGTCTATAAAACAATTAAAAAACAATTCTCTACAAGTAATTTAAATGAAGCTACTAAACATAGTTAAATGCATATAAAAATAAGTTCTTTAAGCTTCTGAATTAAAAACAAAGTTTGATATTTTTCTTTAAATACTTGCATTTTGTAACAATGCCTTCCACACACACCAAGTTACCCAAATAATGAGAGGTGAGTGTTCTTGATGTAACATGCTTATTTCCAAAGCTTCCTTCAAAAGCAACAAAGAACTCTTTCTGTTGTTTTGCAAAATCGATATCTACATTTGAGACATATTGATACAAGGCATTCTGAAACGCCAGTTGTTCCACAAAGGAATTATTTAGCAAACTGTAAAATAATTATAATATAATTATTATACATCTTCAAACTTTTATGCAGAGTTTGTGTTATAAACTGATAAGCAGTAAAGAGATCTGTTGTTACCTTGTGGCACGAGTGGGATTTTTCCTCCTCAAATCATTAACATTCACGACCAATCTGAATTTATTTTCTTGAATCATGTTTCTAACAGCTGTGGCATATATGCCCTGATCCTCCTACATAATTAAAGTATTAAACCACAATATTAAGATACACAGTTATAAAGACAATTAAATGTATTGTAAACACAATGTAAACGTTGTCAACACTAAAGATAGATCAGTAAATTACTTACCATATCATCCAAGAAATCGATGTATTCGCGTGTTATTAGTTGTAAATGCTGATCAATTTCCGTATCCATTTTTGTTGTAAAATTATTTGTTATATGCTACACGATTTACAAATACTCAACAAAGCTTTAAAAGACACATGCGTACCGAACAATTTCTGTTGTTTGAGCGGGAAAAATATCATATGGCCAACTGTTACTTAAGAAAAGACACTAGCAATTTATTTGGTAATTGAAGCAAAAATGTTTTGCACTGCCTGCCACTAGATAGCGTTCAAAAGTAAAATGTTTTGATTGCACTTGAAAAGTTAAGGTTGTAAGTTACGGAAAATAAACAAAAAGAAGTTTACATAAGTTTACGTTTTTACACAATTCAGATTTTTATCTTATCCACAGTTTGTTACAGTAAAAGAAACGATATGGCACAAAGTAGATTGGAGAAAGTTGGCACAATATATAGCAGGTATGTCTTCATTATTAATATAATATTTTTACAGTTCGATTAGTTAATGAATTTTTAGATAAAAAGATTGAAAGACATTTTTAAATTTCTCCGTTATTCATTTCTTAATGAAATGGATTTCAGAATTACCTCGCTATTAAAGGGCAAAGCCATTAAAGAGGAAGACAGACCTATATGGTTAGCAGTATATGAGGCTTTTCCTCCAAAATATGAGCCTAGATATGACAGAAAGCTGCCAAAGAAACCTGTCCAGCCTATTTTTTATGAAGAGGATATTATTCGAGCGTAAGATTATTCCATATTTATTGTAATAAACATTTAGTGTAAAGCTTTCTATATTTGTAAGCAATATTTGTTTTTGCAGAAGGTTTCACAAAGATCAAAATTATATACCACGTACTAATTTGACAGATGAAAATACAAAATCTGCAACACAAAATTTCCTGTCTATGTACAGAACTATAAAAGAGGTATGTATATTTAAACAATTTGATCACAAGTTAACAGAGACGCTTTAAAAATATATGTAATTCATAGGAAGAAGGCTCATCAGAAAATGATGCTTACACACGAGCAATACAACATTATAGTTCACAGTTAGAAACAAAACTGGATTTAAAGAAAATAGAAAGTGAATCGTCTAGTAGTTCTAACTGATATAGCAAAATATATTGTAAGTAAAAATTTTATCGTTAAATAAAATATTTAAAATTGTCTTTTTGATAGTTACATAATAATTTGTGTATAAATCGCTAACATGCGGTAATAATATAAAAGTAAATTACAACAAATTTTATTCAACAACAGTTTATATTTTGTGACAATCAATACATTAAATAACAATGTTGAGTTCGGGCAAAGTTAATAATTTAAGTTGACGATGAGTAAATAATGAATGAGTAAATAAGATGACAACTGTAATATAATCTTCACAATGAGTAGTTGGACATGAATTTACGTTGATGTGGTCCTAACTAATATATATCGGAGATCACTCACAAAATTTTAAATCCTATATAATGCAAGTATAGAGGAATATTTTTACAACAGTAATGACTCGCCGTATTTCAAAGGCATATTAATTTCGAGATTATTGTATAATGTAGCGGATGATATACAATTTCCACTTTTGTCGTAATAAACGTCATCGTAGTAGAAAAAGGGGATGCAAGCTGCATTGTATATCACTTGGTCGCTTGGCGCGTTGCACAGGTACGAGTATAATTAAAGCTAAGTATATAAAACACAATATGAGTCGAAGCTACCGCGATAATACGCTAATGCATGCTAATACGATTCGAGAATAAATAACAACGCGTCATACATTATTGAAAAGAATTTACGGTCGCTCTTTATGTTTCTTCGGAACTATTTTTCATTCGGTTCTCTAAATATCGTTTTTTGTTCAAATGCGTTTACACTACGTATATAAATTTGTATATTATATTGCTCGCTTTATTGTTACGATCTAAAAAAAAATTAAAAGAACTATTCTAAGGAGTGTTTACGTATCGAGAAGGGACGAATATTGATTAAACAAGATTCCAATAAAAAAACAATCTCAAGATCTTGTTGACAAAAACAATTAGAGAGCGTCACATGATAGAAAATAATTTATATATACGTATATCACACATATATTATTTGAAATGCAATTAATTTGTTTTTCGCATGATTAAATCATCGAGAAAAAGATAAATTTGAATGATGTAATTGAGCAAAATAGATCAAAATGTTCAACATGTGTATCTTGTTACGTGTAATAACATGCAACGTATTAAGCATGTCCCACAACCTCTTTGAATCTTAATTAAGTTTTACATATACTTCTTGATACTATATTCGAAAGATTATTACTTTGGACGTGATGCATCTGAGTCTCACGGAAAGATATACGACCATGATCTACAGAAGTTTGTATCAATTGAAGACGATGAGAAAGTTTACCATCAGCGATAGACTGCTCTCATCGATGGTTAATTGATATATTAAACAATGTTATCAAAAAATTTGTAATGGTGCTAAAAATAGCTCTTTAATATCTAACGGCTATACGGTTAATATCAATCGAAGATATATCCAAGTAGTTTTTATTTTACTGTTATTCTCGCGGTGATAAAACAAACTGTATTCAAATCCCAGAATATCCTCTTTTGTTCTATTTTGTTTAAAGCGTTTACTTAATCATTTAAATAACGCACGAGTATATCGAGCGATGTTCTATCACAAATCACCGAGCAAAAACTTATTCTAGAGTACTTATTAGCATTTATAGTTTTATACAAAATAAAAGTATGTGTGTGTGTATTTCTCTTATCATCTGACTGATAATTCCTGCAAGCTGGACGAACTAAAGAATCAGCTCGTAACGCGTGATATACAGGATATTCCTTAATCATTTCCTCGACAATCGTCGTTTCTCGAACAAAGAAAATGCGTTTCTTTCTTTCATAATTTCACGGAAATGATTTTCTTCCTCGAGCACCGGTTCGCACGGAATATCCATTGTACTATCTACTACAATAATAATATAGTGGACGTATAAGATTCACCGAGCAGTGTCGTTACGCACTCCCCACTTAAGCACTTCCGGTAAAGTTGTTTTTTGGTTTTAGCATGACGATTCCACCGTTCTTCAGAAGTTTCAGTACATGACTGTAAAATATCTTATACATTGGCACTAACTGAATCTCATTACGACGGAAATTATTCGTCGGGAGAAAGCTGCGGACCTTAAGATCTCCGTGAGAATCAAGCAGCCGACCAGTTCTCTGATCGCCACAGCAGGGTATACATGCTGTGTCTGAGCTCCTCGTTCTCCAAATTCTTGAAAGGAAAATCGGCGTATCGTGCAATGAGGCTACGGTAACCTTGGCCAACGGTCGCCAGCACCGCTTTTTTCTTGTCGACAGATTTGAAGGACACGATCTGACAGACCTTGCCCTCGAATGGACGAAACACAGTGACGGGCCGTAAAGTGACGCACTCGGCGACGACGATGCAGCCCCAGGTAGTGCCGATGTACAGCTGACCGGCGCTAGCTTCGAGCGCGGTCACCTGGCACTTCTCCGTTGATAGATTCTCTTCGATCGAGATGGATTTGAGACTCTCGGAGCACGGTACTAGCTTGGACATATCGAGCTTGTTGACAATCTGTCGACTCTCCACGTCCCATTGATACACCACGCAGCCTGGATACGTATACGAGAAGACGAAGTTCTCAGCCATCGCGCCAGCCAGATACGTGGCGAAGAGATTCCGCATGGCGGCGTCGCCGACCGTGCCGGTGCAATGAGACAGCTGCACCGTGTCGGCGAGACTGCCGTCTTTCAACGTGTAAACGGATATCCGGCCGAAGCTTTGGCCGGCCCAGAGCTCTAACACACGTCTTTTTCGACAGACCGCCGCTAGCGAGTAGGTCTTGATATCAGCGCCTTGGCGTGTCGTTTCTGCACCGCCAGTGATTTCTATCTTCTTGATTTGCGTGAACGAGTTGGATAGTAAGAAGATCCGACCGCTGTGCAACGCCACAGCAAACTGCTTCAGCTGTTCCAGATGAATCAATCCGACTACCTTGGATTCCTTGCTGTGATCTGCTTCCAAGCTGTGGCTGGCTACGCAGCCGAAGTTGCCGCACAGATAGACATGCACTTGGCCGACATTGTCACCAATCCAGATGTAGCCATCTACGCCGCACATAGCGTACGGGATCACCGGTGTCTCGATGCGTATGTGACGAAGCCAGCCCTTCTGGGTTCCTAGTAGCATATCCACCTCACCGTTGTTGTGACCGAACCAGATTTCATCCCCGTTCAGACCGTCTGCTGTATCACTCTGACTGTTGTTGCCACTGCAGTTCGTCATGGTGACTGCTGTCACCTGCGTGCGTTCCGTCAGCAAGGTGACGTCTATTAGATGCGTGAATTCGGGCGCGGAAGCGATCGAAACTATCTGACTGGCGGTCGGTCGATCCTTTGGGTTCTGCGCCCAACAAATAACCATCAGATCGAGTGCGTAGCACGGATGAAAGGTTTCGCGATACATGAGTGGCGGTCGGCCACCTTCTAGAATGCATTCCTTCACTGCTTCGTGACCTTCAAACGGCTGGCGCAGCGTGATCAGCTCGTAAATAAACATGCCGAACGAAAACGAGTCAACTTTCTCCGTATATTCTTCCTCGCCGTTGTACTTGATTATCTCAGGCGCCATAAAGCCTTCCGTGCCACCGAATCCTTTTGCTCCCGTAGGTAGTGTCAGTCGCGAGATACCGTAATCGGCAACTTTTACGTGCACCAATTCCGGACTCTCTTGAAACGGCAACGGCATCTGCCACACCAACACGTTCTCCGATTTGAGATCGCGATAGATGACGTGCTGCTGATGCAAATATTCCATCGCCTTAGCGACTTGCAGAATTATTGCTTGTAGCGTGTAGGGATCCAGCTTGGCACCGGAGCGACGATAATTCTTCAAGACGGCGTCCAATGCTCCCTGAGGAGCGAGATCCAATACAAGAGCCAATGGACTAACGACTATGCCGATCAACGGAACGATATTAGCGTGTCTGAGTGTTAGCAGAATGTTGAGTTCCTGACGTGCCATGCAGTAAGCCTTGCAGGCGTACTGCAATGGATCGCGATCCCACTTGCTCTGCGACGCCTTGTACGCGAGAATTGCCGACTGCGTAGAATTCGGTCCCGGTGAAACTGGCTGCAGCATCTTGATGGCCACGTCGGCGCGTACATGTGTGCCCGGCAATCGACAACTGCCGCGGAAGACGAAACCGAAGGCGCCGCGACCCAGCAGTTTACCACGCTTTAGATCCTCCGATTTGATCAGATGCTTCGCCCCCAGATCCATGAAGATGATGTCCGGCGCGACATGCGACAACGGAATCTCCGAATGTCGCGGGCAGCTGATGGGCTTGTTGCTGTACGCCGCCAGTATGCATTCTTCTACCATCCAAGAATAAGCAAGAGTGCTCTCGAGATGCGAGGTGCTTTGCTGCCGCGACATGTCCGGGTGTCCTTCGAGCGATGGCATTCTGCTGGACGTTAGACTATCATAACCGACGCCGCTATCACCGTCAGATTTGTAGCTATCCTGGCTTTGTCGTTCGGCGCGATTTACTGCGCAATATTTCTGTATATCCTCGATCAGACGACCGTCGCTGTCACTCGACTCGCCGTCTCCGTTCTCGGTGTTGCCGAGTAAACAGCGCGGACACGGTATTAACCTCGTGACCAGCAACTTGCCTTCCGACGTGTGAACGAAGCGTGTGCCTAACGTGGGATACCAGTCCTCGAGTAGAATATCGATGTGATCGACAATCAGCGCCATCAGTTGCGGCATACTCTCGGGTCGCGGCTCGACTACAATCGCCTGATAACCCATCGGCTCCTCATCCACGGAATCGGACATGATAGGCTGCTTGATTACCAACGTGTCCACCGGAAACCAAATTTCAAGAATAGCGGAATTCTTCAAGTCTACCGTACACCAAATACCATCTTGTTTGAGTTTGAATTTGAATTGCCTGTAATCGTACGGAGAATTCTTCAGGTTGTAATTGACTTCCTTCAGACGCAGCAAGATGATTCCCGAGTATCGCAGCTCGAGTCCCGTCTGCCAAAGCACCCACTCCGCTTGCAGATCCAACAAACTGGCAAAGATATTGTCGTCGACAAAATCCTTGAACGGCGCCAAGAACGACATAACAATCTCAACGATAGCATCATCGGCGAGAATGCGAGTAATCAAGCGAGACCAGAAACCACTGGGAAAATATGACATGAGCAATAATCTGGTAACGGAACAGTCGGGCTGTCCTCTCGACGTGAGCACGCATTCAGCATTGTTTTTATTGTCACCGGGTGTCGCACTCAAACATGTAAACATAGGAGACGTGATCTTTTTTGCGCGTACGTGCCAACCGCGTGTCTTTACAGGCACTTTGATGATTTGATTATTACGCAAAATGTCCTCCTCAGTTGGCAAGAGGGACGGTATCAGCAACGTGCGACAATCCCACGTCAGAGCTACTTCGAATTTATTGAGTAGACTGACGATATAACCTTGAGTATCGATTGATGATATTGTGGAGGATTTGAAGACGTGTTGGATGTCGTCTAACTTCATTATGCCGGATCTGGCGAACGGATTGATCTCTCGTATAGTAACTACATGGGCCAGCATGTCGCACAGCCATTGCGGATCTAAGAAATAAAGATCTTTCAATGTAGCATCGTCGTAATGCAGTATTATACCGTTCTCATGGAGAAACAACGTCGCCTGGTGTAGTTCGGCGGGGTCTCTGAAAGATCTGTGCAACTTCTGAAGCTCGTTATTGACCGCGGCATAATACTGATCGGCCTTTAGCACCGGATCCAAACCGGACAATTTTCTATCATGCGCCAGCTGAATTACGACGTCTTCCAGAGCTAGATAACTCGCTGGGACTTTTTGTTCCAATAGTAGTTCCTTGCTACCGGGCGATCTTAGGCTAAATACGACGTCGTAGATGAGATTGCATAACATTTTAATATTATGCCGCGTCTTGCAACTCACTTCGATGGTTTCCATGACCTTTGGCAGGCCGCATTTCTCGGCATCAACTACATTGATGAACTTGTCGCGAATGTATTGTTGCAAACCTTCACTATGTTCAAAGGAAACGTCATAGTGGGTACCAACGATGATGACTGGCGAGTTCGGTGCTCTGCTCTGGATGTTTACCAGCCACTGGAAAATCTCGGAAACGCCTTTGAAGCCATCCGTGATTCGCCACACGACCAAGTACAGGCTACGCTTCGAGAGGAAGTACTGATGCGTCGCGTAGTACTCTCGTTGACCACCGAAGTCCCATGTCCTGAAGTAGACTGGTCCATGGGACGATTGTCCACGCACTTTCTTTTCGTAAATCCAATCGCCGATGTCCACGCCAACCGTCGAGATTGTCGTACCTTTGGCAGTCTTCGCGTTGATGTTCTTATTACCCATGCGCTTGGCCCAGTGCTCAGATGCCTTCTTCTTGTTTGGCACTTCACCCTCTTGTCGTAACTGCTCCAATAGACTCGTTTTGCCAATTCCCTGGATACCGACGATCATCAGCTTCATGCGCGCGTACGCCTTTGCATCTTCCAGAATTGACTTCAGATAACCGATCACATCCATAGTCTTGTATTTCTTCGATTCGATCATCGATTTGAGTGGTTCTTGCAGCCGACAGCCTTGCGTGTTTAGATTCCACAGACGGCCCAGCAGACCCATCTGTGGCGGTAATTCGACAATTTCGTGATTCCCGCTGATATTCAGCACCGACAAATTGCTCAGCTCATAAATATTGTGCGGTATTTCGCGCAATTGATTGTTGCTGATGTCCAGCATACTGACATTGGGAAAAAGCAGGTACGGTTTAGAAAAGTATCCGATTTTCGAATCCCTGTCGGAGTCTCTTTCCTCTTCCAGGCAAGGCATTTCACCGTCGTCGCACGATGTCAACTGGATGCGATTTAGCAGATTGTTCGCTAGGATCAGCGTACGCAAGTTCTCCAGTCGCAAGTGTCGCCTGTGTACGCAGACCGACTGTAAGACTATGTCGCGCATCGATGTGGGCGTCTGTCGATTGCCAGGCACAATACCGGGTGATTGCGCATTTACAATTGGACAGTAGCAGGCGGTGTTTGCCTGCTCCATGCTGTCGGAGCTGTCGACCTGCGGCAGACTGGGCCATCGCGAAATCTGATTGTTCGACAGATCCAACTGCTTCAGACTCGCCGGATACGAAGTGATGTGACTCATCGAACGCAACGAATTGTACGCCATATTTAATCGCACAAGACTCACCGCCAAACACGGCAACGCTACAGGAATACTGTTGAAGAGGTTGTGAGCCAAGTTTAACGACGCTAATACCGATTTGTTACCGTTCTCCGTGTCGTCGCTCATCTTCTCCGACACTTGTACCGAAGTGGTCCACACGTGCGGTCGTTCCATTTCGATCACTTGCGCGTTCGCAATCTTCGTGAACGAGTCGAACTCCATGGATTCTATTCGCGGTATGGTGCTCAGTCCGCGGAAAGTGGCGCTGTTCTGCGTCTCATCGCTGCGTTGCGACTTTCTCAAAACATTCTGCGACGCTTGGCTAGGAAGATCGCGCAGCAGATTGAACGATGCATTTAGTTCCTTCAACTTGGGTGCACGCCACAAGTTCTGAGGTAGACATTGCAGCTTGTTGTTGGATACGTCCATGATTTCAAGCGCGGGTAAGTTCATGATGAACTCGGGCAGCTGCTCTAATCGATTATCCTGCAGATACATTTCTTCCAAAACCGGACAGAGCTTGTCCTTCGGATTTTTTGACTCCGCTGTGAGAGTATCGATTTTATTCTGTGCCATGTTCAGATAATGCAAGCTCTGCAAATAGAATATTGCGGACGGCACGGAGGTGATGGAGTTGAGAGAGATGTCGACTCGCGTGATCGCGTAGAGCACCAGATCGTTATTCTTCGGACTTAGTTTCTTATTAACATGCAACACCGCGTCGATCAGCCACTGCAGTCGGATTTGCGACAGGTGACACTGCTGGTTGTGCCAGTTGATCATCGTCGGTGTCTTCGGAAATAATGCGGAGTACGTGACGTGGCCGAACGACGACAAGGCGGAGAAGTGCGAGCTTTGCGTGCACTCGGTCATTGCCTTCTTATTAATCTTGTACTCAGAATCCGGATACGCTTTGATCGACAACAATTTCGCCGTTAGCGCCTCGTCGCGATTCTGCGCGGCGATCTTCAGCGCTCGACACTCGTTGTCGACAGCACCGTGCTTCAGCAGCAGATCCGCGATCTTCACGTCGCGGTTCTGACACGCGATTGTCAAAACGTTCAAGTAATTACCTTCGGGATCGCTCTGATCGTGCGGGATTTTTACGGGTAACTCGAGATTCGCACCGGCTTGAAGAAGAGCATTCACTACCTCGGTGTGTCTACCCCGGACCGCCGCGTGCAACGCGGTCTCGCTGCCGTTGTTACAATAGAGATCTAGATTCGTCGGATATATCATTTTGTCGTCCTTCTTGTCCGTGGTAGTTTTGCTGCGAAAATTTAACGATGACATCAGTCTCTGAATGCCGCTCGAGATCTTTCGTTTCGACACCGGAAGCTGTTGGGCGCCGCTCACTCCGTCCTCCTCCTTGGTCGTCCTTGCTTTCACTCGGTAACCCAACAATAATTCAACACACCTGATGTTGCCCAACATGCTGGCGATGTAGAGCGCGTGCTGGCCTGTGACGTCCTGCGCATTGATGTCGAATGGTAGGTCGTACTCGAATTCGCCGGACGAGTCGCGATAACGCTGAAAGATGTGCTGTGGATATTCGAATTTGAGCAGCATATCGATCACAAGATGATGACCGTTTATCGCCGCCGCGTGAATTGGCAGCCAACGTTCCACCGTGAGCTGCTGCACTTGCTTGGGGAAGTGACGAAGCAGCAGATCGACGATCTCCACTTTGCCGTGGTAGCACGCTATGTAGAGCGGGCAGTACTTGGTGACCGGATGTATCCTGCAATCGGCACCGTGATCCAGCAGCAGCCGCACGATGTCCTTGTGTCCGCTCTCACAGGCGACGAAGAGCAGTGTGTTGGCGCCGTTCGGTGCCATGTTCACCACGCATTCCAAATCGGTCGACAGGCTCTGAATGATGTTCCTGGCGGCTACGGTGTCGCCCTGAATGCAAGCCGCGCGCAGAGAAGCGTGAGTCGCCTGTTTGGCGAGCTCGTATTTCTCCGCTCCCGCTTTCAGCAGACGAATGCAGGAATCGTGCTTGCCCTTCTCGGCGATGTCGAACGGTTGCAGGCCGTCGTCGTCGCGGATCATAAGGTCCGCGTTGAAGCTCAGCAGCTTCTCCACGTTGCCGGCGTGCCCGTGCTCCGCGCACACGTGCAACGGCGTGCGATGATGACCGCGCGGGCCGCATGTGACGTTCGGATCGGCGCCGGCGGTCAACAGCACGTCCAGACAGCGGGAGTTCTCCGTGATCGCGGCCGCGTGCATCGGCGTCCTGCCCCACGAATCCTTGCTGTTGATGTACTGCGCGTGCTCGCCGCGCAGCAGATCCTCGAGCAGCTCGGCATTGTCCCAGAGCGCGGCTTGGTGCAGCAGCCGACCCGGGAAGTCCTCGTCGATCGGCGTGTAGTCCTCCATCGCGAGGACTGCGAAACGCGTCATATTTGTACGAATGGAACAAGCAACAATCATCATCATAAAAGAAAACTTTCACTTACAAATTGTTTGCGATCTTGTTACATGATCGCCGATTTTAATGTCGTTTGTGTCCTACGTTTATTGTCTACTCTCTGCAATGAATCAAATGCATTTAATAGTCGATAAATTGATGAATATTCTTCAAGCATTATGCGTACTTTTCAATAACATGTTGGTGAGATAGCGCGTCCTTAATCGAGTAATTTCGCTTCGAGGCTTTAAATCTGGATTTACGTCGGCTCGGTGAGGCTTCGTAAGAATTGCAGCTATAAGTCAAATAAGATTTGAATTAAGATCACTTACTTTGTTCGAATTATCGTAATCTGACGTTTTCGTTATGCCGTGCATTTTGATAAAATGCAAACTTTTAAAAAACTTAAATATAAAAAACAAGAATTAGAAAAAAGATAAACTTGTTATAAACTTGAAATAGTAGTTTGTCAAATTTAAACTAGAATTTAAATTTAAATCTAAAACCTAAATAATAAAACATCGATAGTGTTTTTTTTATGACGCTTCAACTTTTTATTTATTTAAAACGTTAGTTCGCGAATTTCGAATTGATTTTCAGATTTTTAGCGCGAGATTATTTACGCGCACGCGTGAACACGCTGCCATGCATAATATGCATTCAGTGAGAAAGCTGTCATCAGTGTTTTCTAACCTCCATATTTAATCGTTCGTGAGCCAAAGTGAAAAAAAAATGAAAGCGCGAACACGCGCAATTAAATGTCGAATGTGAAATCCTACATGTTGAATGAATGTTTTCACTGTTTTCGAACAATTTTAAATCACCTGCTCTATTTGTATACTTTCTATAAAAACTGGAGTGTTATTCTCGAAAAAGATTTTATATTCGAGATTAAATTACATTTATTATCAAACAACATCCAGACAGTCACGTTTAAATAAACTCAAACTGCGTCATTGTCCTCTCTTTTTCCAAAATTAAAAAAAATACTTATGCGTTTTTTCGTTGTGACTTGATTAAGGCTGAATGTTTTTCCACTCGAAGAATTTTCACAGATCTCTATTAGCGGAATCGCCGTAATTCACTTTGCGGTTTGTTACGGTTTTTTAACGGTCTCATTACCTTTCCCATTTAACGTGTGAATCAGCAAACTCGGGAAAATCAGCATCGACGACAAAGCGCGTCGATCAGGTCGGAGCGGTGGGTGTTCGAGCGCGCGTCATCGGGGACTGTGAGAAATCGCAGTCACATCGTGATCGATGTCGCCGCCGCAAGTGACACTTGAATAACAGCAACAATACACCATTGCACGCGGTCGCGCGGCGGCACTATCACTGACAGTCATCAGAATCACAAGCCGGGAAATGAACAAAACTACTGTGCGTTACTGCGTATAGCCGTGCAAAGTGCGCACGCGCACAGAGAAAGGTTACATTTGCGGCAATGAACATTGCACAGTATAAAATGCTTTGACGAATGACCGAGCGGATAAACAATGTTTTTTTTTTGTTTTTATTGAAAGAAAATACATACCATGAAGAACTAGCTTATATAGCGTAAACGTTTCACGCGACATCTTTCCTTCTGATAATTATAATTACATGTCTCGAATAACTGGCATAAATCTTCTTTGAATATAGTTTAATTTTTTTTAATAGACGATTATAAATAGACAACACGCATATATCAAATTAATTTTTAAAACGTATCGTTTTTTTGAGGATATTTAAATTATTTTTGACACACTTATCAACTGATGATTGTTGGGGTTGATCAAAAAAGTACTGTTACGTGCCAGTAAGGGCGCAAGAGTCGCATAATCGGATGAGCTGGGATCAGCTGATCAATCAAAATACGTCAATGGTGAATGTGACGGAGTGATAAAAGAGAAGAAAAATATTATTCAATTAGCACAGTATAATTAGCACATAAAATTTAGAATATCTATCGAAACACTTTCCCCACTTGTGTTAATTGATACATAAAATAAAATTGAGAAGCAAAGAATTGGATTAATTAATAATACTGATATAGAAACAGATCTCTATTTGTGCGAGTGAAAATAGTAGTGTAAACATTTATCGCGCGACTTATATTTCTCACTTATTGTTGCTACTATATAATAAACCAATTTCGGTGCGATGATGATGCCTGGAAAAACTCCAGTACAAGGTAAGAAATTTATTGATTTTGAAAACTAACTTTGAACTAATTGAGATATTCACATGGGTTTTGATTATAGAGAATCCTTTAAGTCTGTCTTGGCACGATAGTGCCTGGATTCCTGTTCTTAATCCCAGTAATATTATGGATTACTTTTCTGAAAGAAGTAATCCATTTTATGACAGAACTTGCAACAATGAAATAGTGAAGATGCAACGTTTGAGTCCTGAACAACTAAAGTAAGTTTTAAATATTCCTCAATTAAGCGCAAAAATATTGTATGAATACAATTATTAACTATCACTGTTCCTCAGCAATATGACTGGCTTGGAATATATTCTTTTACATGTGCAAGAACCTATCCTGTACGTAATCAGGAAACAACACAGGCATTCGCCGACTGTAGCCACACCAGTTGCCGATTATTATATCATAGCTGGTGTTGTGTATCAGGCTCCAGATTTAGGTTCCGTTGTAAGTTCCAGATTGGTAAGTAAGTCAAAATAAAAAATATACTCTTAAATCGTGTTTGATATTAATGAAGAACATGTTTTACGTTTTTTTTTTTTTTTTTAATCTGATATATTCTCTTTTTTATTTTAGTTGTCCGCAGTTCATCACCTGCAGTCTGCCTTTGATGAAGCTAGCTGTTGTTCTCGATATCATTCTAGCAAAGGTTACTACTGGGACTTTAAGAACGGGAAAGCTTTGGCCGCAAAGAAAGAGGCGCCAGTGCGCGAAGAACCCAGCTCGTTGTTTCAACGACAGAGAGTGGATATGTTGCTTGGAGAACTCACTCGCAAATTCCCTTTACCGGTTCCCAAGCCAGTGCATCAGGCAACGGAAGCTTGTATGTAACACATACTTTTATGTGATTCCGATATGTGTGTGATTTCATGTAATATTAATGACAAATTTATTTCAGCCATAGAGATTAAACAGGAAATCAAAACCGAAAAAAAAGACATGAAACCACCACCGGAAAAGAAGTCTAGGATTAATTAAATAACGAAGACTGTGAAGTATATTTGTATAAATTTCTTTAAGATATGTGTAAGAGAGAATACATCTTTATAAGATTATGTTAAGGAAAAAGATATATTAAGTTTTAATGAAATTTTACTATATTTCATTAAATTCTACTATATTTTTATGTGTTCTTCTCAGAATGAGATATTTGTAATATCATATACACGCTTATATCTCCGAAAGTAAATCCTTTGAATTTTTACATTTGAATATTTACATTTCTTTTCTTCACATAATCGATGATACGTGTTTAAAAAATCAATCTGGAGTAAATTAACATTAAAGCGTTGAATCGTGATCGTTGCTGAATATACGATCATCCGATAAAATAGACGATGTTGAGAAAGAAATAGCCGCGCTCATTTTTAAATTTAGATCACAATCGCGGGCGGACGGGGATTAAATTTCATTTTAGAATCACGGCTGAATTATGTTGAATTATGTACATACATTTTTATGCGTTCCGCAAATACGCGTTCGTTGCATTTTAAGTGGCGTAAAAAAAACCATGTTTAAGCGAAGCAAATTAGAATATGAAGATAATAGATATGTAAGCGATCTTCGAAAAAGCCATCGATCGGCGCCGTTCAACTTATACGTACGTTACCGACTCGCTCACGCCTTCAGCCGCATCGGCGGCGGTCCTCAAGAAAGATGATTCTTCTAAATCACGCAGATCAATCTTCGCACGTGAAAGATTCTAACGCACACGTACGAAGATGATGTGCGATGCGCGTACGTGCGCCGGCTGCCGATATCTGGAGCAAGACTACGAACAGGAGGACGATCGAGCGACGATTCTCGCAGAGTTTCTGGCGAACTGTCAACACGCGAAATGCAAGGTGGTCCGTCTGGTTCGTCAGCAAATAAGTAAACTGCAGAACATGCAGGTACGGATTCCCGCATTTCCGTAATTGGATGCTATCGATCCTTCGAACGCCGCTTTCGGGACGGCGTGAAAATCGTCCTTTGAACCGCGCGTTTCCACGAGAAACGTCGCCCCCTTTTCCCCCGTTTGTGTTTTAAGATACACGCCGTGTATGTACGTACACGCGACACAGAAACGTTTGCGATGAGCGCTCGTGGTGTGTTGATTTTCCTTCTCCCTTCTCCTCCACACCTGTCCTCGATAATTGAGGCGCACGACATTCAATCAGAGGCGCGTTTGAAGAAGTTAAATATGTCGGACTGATCTTTTGCGCGTTTTTTTTGTTTTTTGTTTTCTCAAGCGAGTCAACTTAGAAAAAAAACTACATATATATGTATCCTACCTTTTGATGAAGGTAACATTTTCAATTAGCTGCGATTTTACAAGGGAAACTTTTTCGTTCCCAGTACGAGCGCTTTCTGATCACAAACGACGCGACCAAGAAACTGCCAGAGAGCGAACTCATCATGACGTCCGCCAAAGTGTACGAAGAGCCCTTCAGCGAGGTTCACCAAGCGCACAGAGATGTGCACGAGCCATATAGCGGAGTGCACGACATGCGCGAGATTGAAGGCGAGGTCGTCGCGCAAGAGAGGCAAAGTGAATTGATGGCGTACGACGAAGCGCCGAAGCTAGTTGTCAAGCGAATGGTCGAAGTGAAAAACGCAGTAGAGGTAAAAGTTAAATATAATGAACGATAACACAACGATTAAAACAACGCGCTTGTGAGTTGATCGTGAGCTGTAGAAAATATCTAACCGGATGTGGGAACCAGATATTTCTTCGTTTTAATAATCGAACAGTCAGCTTATAACTGGATGTTCCCCAGAGTACAGCAACCGCATCTTTGCCTGGCGCGGCGTCTCCTGAGAGAGCGGCGGACCGCAAGTGGATGCTGCGGATCCTGGATCGCGTTCGTCATCGAGCGCATCTGATACTGGCGGCTGCTGCGGTCGGCGTGATAGTCTGGACCGCTTTGGTGTACGGTGTCTTTCTGGGCGCGACCGCCTGCGGGAGCGGCCGTACCTGTTTCGCGTCTTCTTTCCAGCACGCGAGACGCTCGCTGTTTTAGAGAGCTATTGCTTTTATGCATATTTAAAAAAAAAAATTATAAATTACGTGTAAAAAATGTGATATGTAAATGTGCTCTTTTATGTATTTTTGTTCTGTTACTTTCTGAAACGAACTGACCCAGATTTGTCGATTTGCGAAAAAAAAAAAAAAAAAAAAAAAAAGAAGAAAGTGCAACGACAGAATTAAGGTTTTATATTTAAAAGCTAACTTTATCAAAAGTAAATTGAAGAACTTAAGTAAAAATAAGTTAAATAACGTGATAAAAATTCAATTCATCAAATGTAAAAGGTAGAAAAGAAAGAGGAGAAGGGTAGTGTGTTGTGATAAAATAAACGACGAGACAGTTATTTTAAGATTTGACACAAAATATATTAAACTTGGAATAGTACACACATCACGTGTAGCGTTCGCTTATTAAATTATGTGACTAAATCGTCTCGCGAGAGAACTCGCGACCGTTTTTTTTTCGTCCCGTTCTCGCGCCCCACTCTCGCGCGATGAGGTTCCGAGATTCTTGATGATCTTCACGGGAGAGAGACCGTGGCGCGATATGCTACGATATGCTGATATGTCTGCTACGATATCGTCATCGTGATATGTCACACCGGCGCGCACGTTAACAAGCGAAATTCGTTGACTTTGCGTTGGTGCTCCGCGTGTGCCTGTCGGTGGCATCGACCGGCGCGCGCGATGCAATTTTCAGGCTTTCGAAATCGATCGTCTCTGATATGTATGCATGTAAATGTATGTATACGATATGAACGTGTATGCATGTATGTGTATGTGTGTGCGTGTGTGTTTGCGTCTCGATTCACTCCCGCGATCAAGTTTACACGCAGCTCTCCGGACCGGGTATGGAATTGGCGATGATGATCTCCTTCATCAGGTTGCGATCGGCCTTGAAGCTGATGGGTTCCCAGGACTTGGCGGAGAACGGGTTCAACTGCCGAGTAAAGAGAAAATATCGAACTTCTAGATACACAGTCAACATCGCCAAGAAAAACGGGATTTGAGGGTATTAACTATAGTAGCGACTTGCTCTTTCATTTCTTTTTGAAAAGTAAAAACGGAATCGATATTGTTCATCGACTATATATATCGCAGTTTTAAAAAGAAATCAGTTAGACGGTTTTAATCTGGCTTAATTTACACGCGATCGATTGAAATCAATCGACAGATTAAACGTCGAATTTCTCACATTGAAGTTCGGAATCAATTTACGTTATCGAACTTTTCCTGTCTCTTACTTAGAGAATCGAGAAAAGATACTCGAATACGTATTTAAAGCGCGTCTTCTTTTAAAATAGTTAAAATTGTTCGTGCGGTGAAAAAAAAAAAGGTAAATTTATTCTAACACGCGAATTAAAATACGCGAATTTTCTTGAAGAGGGCACAATGTTATTAAAACTTAATAAATTCTAAAAAAAATAAAGACTTTTTGTTTATTAAAATAAACTTACGCTGCATCTGTTCGTCTGCAACCCTTGCTTGTGAATATCGTAGGGCGCGAATAACGTGTCCGGTCTTACTGGCAAGAAAAGTTGCGGCTCGCGTTTGATCTTTTCTTGATCTGAAACGTTCACAGCTGTCATATCAACGAGATATCACATTTGATGAAACGCTGGGAGAAGAAGAGAAAAATAGATGACGACTCGACAGAACTTTCAAACGCGAAATGTCAATAATCGTCAAAGAAAGAAATCGAGAAAGAAATGAGTTTCAAATTTGTGAACTCTCTTATTTTTGGCAAATTAAATCTTTGTCACTTATCTTCTTTTCCGTTTCTCACTCGATCTCGATATTTATTTGCAAATTGCTCGTGATGTGACAAATCGAAAAAGTCGCCGGTATAGCATAAACGTATAACAGAAATCGTCCATTTTCTGCTTTCTGATATATTTTGTATATCAGATATTTTATACATCGCTTCTGAAACCATTTTTCTAGACTGTCTATTTTTTGTGGCCAACATTGCACAAAGTCCGCGACAAATGTTTAAATTCAGCAAAACGTCGCGGGATCAGAAAGAGAGAGAGAGAGAAAAGAGAGAAAGAGAGAGAGAGAGAGATCGCGCCTAAATAAAAAATGAGGGATTCGAATTCTACCTTGTGGCGACTGTATGATATCCGGCTGATTATTGAGCGCGTAATCGGTGACCTGCTTCAGCGTATACTCGACGAAGTACGTGTGGTCACCGTGGGTCACGTCCAACATCGAGTTGTTTCTCGAGTCCGGCGGCGTGATTATCGGCTGCTTCATGTACGGTTCGATGTGCACGGGCGACGTGGTGCCGCGGCGTCGATACATCATCAGCATCACCGAGATCACGGTCGCGACGAATGCCAACAGGCAGCCAGTCAGCAACAGGATTAACGGCACCATGCTGACTCCGGTGTCTGAAAGCGAATTTGCATCGTTCCACGTTTGCAGATCGTCGATAAATGTTTCAGCAGATTTTCGAGTCTTATTCACCGCGTCTTTTTTTTTATCTTGCGCAATTTTTTCTTCGATGTAATAGGTAATACACACATATTAATATATATATGTCTTATATTTATACACATATAGGTGCGTGCACGACAGAATTAATTACAAAAAAAAAAAATTATAATTAATATTGATTGAACGACACGCGATATGTTACATTGCGAACGCGTTAGATTTACGACACACAATCTTGAGCTGAAAATTATATGTAAACTATTCGGCTAAAATTTGATAAACGGTTTTGCGTTAAACACGATACGCTAGTTCGAATAATTTATTGTGAATTGGTACATGCGTGTATGTAAGTTTCAAATAACAAACATGCAATAACATAAATTACACTCATGTAAATTCGTAATTTGCAATAAATCAGAGAATTACTTATTCAACACTCTATTAAAATATATATATAAGCGACGACAGATGTGGTCTTTTATAGCTTTCTCGCTTTGTCGAAAAAAAAAAACCGATGATAAAATTGATGGTAACATGTGGCAGGAATAGAGATAAACACGAATGTGTGTGTGTGTGTGTGTGGAATCTGTCTCGCTTGTTCGCAATAATTTAAAAACTCGATTGAAATATAAAAAACAAATTAAATTAAAAACTAAAACTTTAACAAAACAATACCGTAAATAAAATTTAATATAGTTTTGAAAAACAATGTTTCAGTTCTATACCCGTGTGCTTTTCCGAATCCCGCAGCATTATGTCCTCCAGAAGAGACACTTCGCTACGACCCTTGGCGTTCACGGCGTAGGTCACCAGGTAGAAGTGCGTGGCCGGCAGAAGATCGGCCACGGCGATTCGGAAGATCGGAAGATCGGCCGACACGCTGGACGCGTTCACCCGAAGATTTCCGGTCATCACCTCGTACGCCTCGAGCCTGAACTCCTGGTGGAGACCGCCGTCGTATCCAGGCACACACTCGACCTCGAGAATCTCCGAGCTCTGATTGAGCGACGCCTTGATGGTGCAATTATTCAGTGGATTCGGTTTCACTACACACACACACATACACACACATCGTTTCACATCGTCACGAAGAAGAAGCCTTTGCAAACATCGTCTCTTCGCACAAATTGAATTTTGATCTTAATTAGAGGATATCTTTGCGAGTGCCGCTGCCTTTACAGAATTATACTCTCGATGTGTGTTGTAACAACACAGATGTATACGAAAAAATATGCAAACACAATGATGAACACGTAAAGAGATGTACGCGCGACATAATTAGACAAAAAAACATCTCATTAAAGTAAATATAATTTTGGTTTTTTTGATCGTACGCGCGACATCTTTGAATCGAATACGTATATACTTATACTATAGCAAAAACAATTCAAGCGCAGACTGAAATAGGATATGACAGGTTTCGCATCGCACGCGGGAAAACTAAGATTAAAACATAAACGGATATTTTCCGAGTTTATGTGAAAAGCCGACTGCAAGCGACTGAAAGGAACAAAAAACACGTTTATACTCTCGTAAACATGTAATATTTTTAAATATTCATATATCGCCGGATGTATGAATATCTAAAAATATTTTGTGTTCACGAAACGCAATGTTATAAAGAAAGGCAGACGGTATTTAAATATTCACGGGGGGGAAGATCCTCGATAAATGTATTTTATCTTCCCGACAGCGCGGGTGAGAGAAAGCGAATAGGGAACGGATCCGATGTTGATTCTCAATGAAAAATTCAACAAAATAAATTTCCGCCCGGAAATTTTGTCTTCTTAATATGATAAATGTGGTTTAAGGATCTCACAGGACCATCACCTGCCGGAATAACTTGATAGATGCAGGGCACCTCCTGTTTCCCTATCGCGTTTCTACCCCGACAGGTCAGAGCGCCGTAATCCCTCTCAGATTGGGGAGTGTAAATGAGCTCGTTCATGGTGCCGTTGTTGTCGTCGTATTTGGCTGGCGCGACCTCGAAGTTCTCACCGCTGTTGTTGAACTCCCACTCGAATTCCACCTCGCTGGGATCGGCCTCGACCTCGCAGCGCACCTTCACGGTCTCCTCCAACGAGGCGCCGATGATTGTCACCTCCTTCATCTTGCAAACCGGCGCGACTGTTGCGCGCGCGCGCGCACACACACATGCAAGAAACAAAAAAAAAGAAGAAATGGTTCACATTCGCCGTCTCTTCCGTTGCGACGAGTTTTCTGTATTTCGTGTGTTGCGAAAATGTGGGATTTAATTGACAACGAGAAAATCCAAAGAGACGAAACGCGATTTTTGTTGCCCGTTATATATCGATCGTAACAAACTTCGACAGCGGGATTATATTTTCGAGTTTAAACGTTCGTTTTATTCGCCTTTAATCGAGAGAATTATGTTGTTCGCTGTAGGGGTTGGGATAGAGGAGGGTTGAAAATAAATTGGCTTCTAAAATGTAATCCTTCATATCTGACGTCCGAGATATTTCGCTCCCGAACACAATTAAGCGCAGTTGGCATATTGTGTTACGTTATATTTTGGAGTTTATCGGTGGGTGCGCGGACACGGGGGAGGAGGTGTGAAAGAGAAAAAGAGAAAGAGAAAGAGAACAACGTTAAATGTAACTTTTTACTTAACCGTAAAAAAGGTAAGCGAGTTAAAATATTCTTGTTATAATAAATCTTGAAAAGTTTCAATGTTTACTTGTCAATAATACGTACTTTTATTCAGATATTTTACCTTTAATGCGAAATATTTATTATTTATACATTTATTTTGATATTTATTTTAATTGTGTATTTAAATATTATTTGGCACAAATATTTATTGCGATAAGTAATGTATGCAGCAATGTTCAATAATTCATGATATATGCATAAATTATTACGCGCGAAATTATTACGTCGCTTTACTGTGATATGATTTACTTTCTTCACACTTTCATTCAAATAACGGAAGGAAAGATTCCAACTTGAAATTCGATTAATCCTCTCGAATCCACATCGGCGAATCCGTTCGTCGCGCGCGACAGATTTGCTTTCCGAAGTTTCTTGCTACCGTCGTTTCGAAGTCGCGCTAATCGCGTCTATACTCACACTGTACTCTGAGATTCACGATCGGGCTTGTCGCTTCCCCGCGATCGTTACTGGCGAGACACGTGTAGTTCCCCGCGTTGTCGCGACCTATGCTCTGCAACACCAGACTCTGCGTGCTCATGATGATGCCGGCCGATTGGTTTTGCGTCAGCACGGCGCCCTGTGTCATTGATGGATTAACGCTTTAACACACGAGAGATTGGGATTTTTCGGAGCAATGTGCTTTTTATGCCGATACGTTTCACCGGTAAGTGAGCGAAAACGGCGAAAGAGGGAAGGGACGAGCAAATTGATTGGAAATTTTTTATGTTCTTGTCGAAGTTAACGTTCCTCGCGAAATCAATCAATATTAATTGCCGCGAACCAAAATTTACACGAAAACGAAATGCTAATTTCCGCGGTTGAAACATGCCCGGCACTTGAAACAGGAAATCATTCGTGCTGATGCCGAGGACTTACGTTGTGGCGCCAAGTGATCTTGTGATGCTCAGGATTGGCACGGACTTTGCATTCGAAGTACACGTCATCGCCCTCCTTTATATTCTCCGCTTTCAGAGTACTACCTAGATACAACTGTACCTTCGGGGGAACTGAGAAAAGAGAACGTTTCGACGCTTTAATAATTTTACACACACACACACACACACAGAGAGAGAGAGACAGACACATACGAACACACTGCGGTTTCATAATAAAATATTCCGTTCCTTCGAAATAATAATGGAAATATCGGAGCGACCGAAAAACCAGAGTTTAACGGTATTTCAACGATTTTCAATTCTTATTCGAGAGAATAATAGATATATACGCAATATAGACGAAACTTATATATCTCTCTCCTCCCAATATAATTGTCTATAGAATTTAAATGTCGATTCTAAATTAATGCTATCAGTCGTATAAATGATACATACATACCGTTTCGTTGCTATATATATATATATATGTACACGTAGTGCAGCTAATTAAAATTAATTAACCGTTGAACTTTCACATTCACAGATGTGTGCATGCATATTCAGACTTACATGTTCTTGCACAACCGATAATACGATGAGAACACGGTTTTACAGGCGAAATGCATTAGTACCGTGTTAAAATATTTACGCAGTTTAAAATTAATAATTATTAGAAATTAATTATGTTAAGGCAATCGGCCAAATGTTACATTTTACCGTTGTGACGTTGTGACGAGTTAATTTCGCGACAACCTTCGTAAATTTTTCACGCGCCGCGGCTTGTGTAAAATAAGAGAGACTCAAAGTTGCGCGCGACGGCGCGCCACTTACAGACGACATTCAACTTGAAGAAGTCCTCCAAGTACGCGTCCGTCAGGGCTGGATTTTCGCCGCGACACTTGAGGATCTTGCCGTGATCGTCCGGGACGGGGGAAAATATCAGCGTGCTGAGAACCACCGAGGCGTTGCCGCTCTCCATTACCTGCTGGCACATATATTCGAGAAATTGGGGATCGCGTTGGCGGCGACGTCAAAAAATGTGTCGTATATATACACATATTACATATATACTTATATATATATATATACCACTCCGCATCGTCGTTCGTTCGCAAGTGCGAGAACGAAACGCGCGGCGCGTCATATTTCAAAGCAACGTTATCGAACCTTGCCGTTACGAAACGTCTCGTTTCCCTCGATCCAAGTGATGCGGGCGCGGGGGTGCGAACCTGTCGCCTCGCAGGTGATGGAGTAGTCCTTCTCCGTCTCCATGACCGCTAGCTTCGACAATATCTTCACGCTGAGCGGTTTTACTGGAAACAACCGGGGGGGTGGATCACCCTTATTGCGTGTCATCTCGCAAATAATGAAGATGTTTTTTTTCTTTTTTTTTTTTTTTCTGTTATTCTCTCTGACATTTTAGGGATCAAATTGCGAGGGTGAAAATTGCGCGGAATTATTATGACAACTTTTAAAACGTAACGTTACGCTTCTCGTTATTTAACTATATGTATGTAACAGAAACTAATTTCGCAAATGTTTCATACTATATATACATATATGTATATACATATATATAAAGAGAGAGAGAGATTTAAAAACGTCGACGTAAAATTTTAACGACGAGACACTTGCATAGTCATTCTGACGTAACGCTTAGTTTCGCCGTAACCACACACTTTTGCAGACTATAAATATCTCTTTCCACGACAAAACTTGCTTGTTTGCGAGATGCGAGCGGACAGGATACAAGATCGGTCGACCCGAGATTTTGTCACATTGAATAATTGAAGGGAAGTTAAATATTTATTTTCACGGTTGCCCGGGCTATGATTATTTATATGCCCGGAGTCGACGCCTCCTCCTACTTCCGACCTGTCAATAATTTATCGAGTCGATAACGTAAACGTGAAAGGATTACTTTCCGCGGTCGAAATTTAACTAATGTGCATTATTGACGGGTTGAATGCTGCGGGGATTTTGATTAACTTTGCAAAAGCTTAATTAGAGATTGTGTGACCAATATTGCGGCAAATGAATGCCATTTTTGTGTCAAATATACTCGTTACCTCGTTTAATTGAGGTCTCCGCGTTTTGTAGCGTTGATACACGCACGTTGACTTTCTAAATGCAACTGCTTCCGCTTTGTGTATAACAAACCGGAGAGGGTGGTTCAACGTTTTAATTTCATTATAACGTTTCTCTCTCGATCTTTTACAAGTTTTTCTTTTTTTTTTTATTCGTGATGTATTAAAAACTAAAAATCACTTCTCACGTTTTTTACATCGCAAATATATGAAAGAAAATTAAAACGAATCATTTCGCTGCGTGTAGTGGAGAAAAAAAGAAGCGAAGTAAATTTCGCCGTAAATTTTCTCACCCCTATATCAGAAGATTTACGGGCACCGAAGCAATAAGCAAAATTAAAGTCATTTTCACATCCGTGAGAATTTTCTTTCCCTCGCCGAAGAAACGTAAGAAACCGGAGCAGGGAATAAATGTCCAAAAGGGAGAACGTATTATTTATTTTATTCGTCTAAATATAATAAGTTTCTGGTCTCTTCAAAAAAGGGTTAAAGGAAATTAAATCCTCCCGAAGTCCGAGAAAAAGATAAAAGGAAGAAAAAGCACTCACGGTAAACGTCGAGAATCACCGTCTTCTCCAGGGGCGGGATGAGGTGCGTGTTCGCCGCCCGGCATTTGTACGTGGTGTTACGGTGTTCGCGTCGCAGCTGCGGCACCGTCAATTTGCTGACGACGACGTTCTGGCTGAAACTCTCTTCGAGTCTGCCGTCCACCTCCTTGCCGTTCACCAGCCAGTTCACTTCCGGCGTGGGCTTTCCTTTTGTGCGTTGGCGCGGCACCGGCCGGAAAGCACGGAAAGCGCAGAAATTATACGCGGCTAATTAACTTCCCCTCCCGTCTGCGCCTCCCGTCGCGCGTTTTCGTCGATCAGCGCTCGCCTCGCGTGACAGCGGACAAATCACCGGGGCCATAATTACCCTTAAATATCGGGTGTCTCCGATCGGGCGCGCCCGCGTAATACCCGGTCACTTAAGGACCGGTCTCGTATTTAATTGCGAATGAATAGTCCCGCGCGCGCGCGAGCGTATCGGTATCTCCCTCGCTTTTTCACTTGTTCACGCGATCGCGATGGAGAACTCGGGGATTTACACACAGGAGATGAAGGAGAACGGGTTGTGTTACGCGTATAACGCCCCGGGACCAGCCAGAGGGTAATTTGTCACTCGCTCTCTCCCGAGCTGAGATTCGTATCTGACTAAACATATTAATGAGAAAGCCTGATTTCTCTCAAGACGGGATTAACGGGATAAAATTTTGCAAATGAGAACGCGTGACGGGAATCGCGCACGCGGTGAATTCATTGCCGCGCTCGCGTTCTCTCTTCCGCCGAGAGTAGTACGCATCCCGAGAAATTCATCTCACCTCGGAAGACGACATTTTATCTCTTGTCTGTTATCATTGATGTTAACCGCGAGGTCTCGAAGACAGTTAATTATACAGAGAGAAATTATACGACAAATCTATGTCTTTGATATATGTAAACCGAGTGCTGGATGTTTAATTAACTGTTTTGCCGTTAACGCTAAATCTACCAAAGAACTTGTTGTCAACTGTGACAACAAAGAGAAGGTAGCCATGGCAACATGCGTTACGTTATGAAACAGGAGTCAGTAATGTAAAATAAATAGGTGTGTGTGTGTGTGTGTGTGTCTGTGTGTGTGTCTTTGCGAGACAAATAAAGATAATATGAAGATAAGTGTAGGGTCTCTTCCGTCTGTGCAAATGGTAGGTGTACGTAACGACAAAAGCAATTTACCTAACAATCCAAATATGGGGACAAGAGGACCTACCTCCTCTAACTTCGCAGGACAGGCCGAACTCCACCCCGACCTGAAATGGCCCGGCGATGTTTTCCACCTGCACCCCAGAACTGTCATAAATGAGTAGCTGGTGCGGCGGCACTGCGAACAATAACACGCGAACACAGAAGTTCGCTTACCATAATTGACGGATAATGGCTCAAGTGGCTACGGCGCAGCCTTAGGTTTTTAAAGAAGCTCGCGAAAGTTAATTTTAAACTTGCAAAAATGAAATTTCGATTAATTCTCCCCCGAAGTTCTTCGCGAGAAAAGTGGGTTAGATCGACCAACGCCGCTCGTCCGTTGCGCCGGGGCCCTTCAATTAGCGAAACCGCGAGAGAGACGGGAGCGAGATTGTTCCCGGCAAGTTTAACTTTGCATCGAGATGAAAAAAAAAAGAGAAAGAAAAAAAAAACGAGGGGAAAGAGAAGGAGAAGGACCTCGGCGGCGGCGCATACCGGTCCGACGCTAACTGCAGCTAATTCCTGGCTGTTCTCCCTTTTTTTCTCGCGGGACGATCCAGAAAGCGCTTTACGTTACGGCGGCGCGGCAGCGGCGCCGGCAGTTAATCATACCCGGAGAGAGCAATGTTACACGGTCGTTACACGGTAATGAGTTCTCCCTCACCGATCACCGTGAGATTCACTTGGAAGTTCCTGGTGGGCGAGTTCTTGTAATCCACGCGGCATCTGTAGATCCCCTCGTCGTCCAGCTGCACCGCCTCCAACGAGAGCGCGGCGGGCTTCGTCATCGTGTGGAAAGAGACTCTGGGCCCCACCGAGATGCTGTCCGACCAGTTCAGGGCCTTGTTGAACGCCCGTCCGCGCACGTCAAAGCTGAATGAATTTTTTCACATAGTCTCGTTTAACAAATTTCTCTTCGCGGGAAGTCTTCTCGTTAATTATACTTTTCGCGATATTTTTATACTCGCTCTGTTGTTTTCTTTAAATTCGCGCGCGCGCGCGCGCTAAGTTTTGTCGCGCGCTGTCTTTGTTTTCTTACCTGTAAATGGGCTTCTTTGAATAATCACGGAACCACAGTACCATGTAGACGCGATCTTCTCGCATGGACGGCTCAATGTCGCAAGGCAATGTGGCGGTACGACCGAGTACGGCGCTGACTGTAGACTTAGACACTGCGGGGTGAGAAGTTGAAGAAACACGATTAATCGAATCGAAGCGGTGAAACGAAGTTTGGAGAACATTTATGTATATCGATTTAGATTTTAATCTGTGTATGTCATCGACTCAATCTTATCGAACGATTCAAAATTAGCCAAATAAGATAACGAAATTTAAAATTTCATTGATTTTGCTGGTACACAGACGGTTTATTTTGGTTGCAGTTTCGCACATTTATCTCATTTTTAACGATTTTCTCTTACCTCGATAACAATGAGAGTAACGACGTCGAATAGCTTCTTTCGGTTAAATCTTATTAACTTGAATACTTTTGAATAATTTTACTTACAATAAAATTTTCTCTCTCTCTCTCTCTCTCTCTCTCTTTCTCTTCTTGTTTTCTTAGAACATAAAAGCTAGAGTTACGGGTCGCTTAGTAATTATTGAATTAATAATTTTAACAAATGTGCACAAAGAGCCATTGCTGTATAATATTACACAATTTCAAATATTACAATATAATTTAGAAGCGTTATAGTATATGCAAGGCCATTACATTTAATAACTTGTGACATTTTCTGAATTGTTAATTTTATGGTTAATAAGTTAAATGAACTGTAACGCTAGCTTTTACAAAAGAACGCAGCCGAGTTATTAAGTTAGTAGCGAGTATTATAAGTAAAATTACTCACAAGCTATTCAAGTAAATGAGATTTAGCGCAATGCGAGAAAAGGAAGTGAGAGGGAGGAAAAAAAAAGTTGGGATTAAATTTTTCCTTCAAATTGTTTGGCGTGATTTTAAATTGCACTAAAGTAACACCGCGGCGCGGGCGAGGCTTCTGAACTCCGACTTTTGAGTAATATCATTTCATCCCGCGGAATAAAGTCGCATCAGGAATATGTAGAGGTTTTACGAGACGTTTTCCGCCAATTTAACATTCTATTCCAACACGAGAGAGAGAGAGAGAGAGAGAGAGAGAGAGAGAGAGAGAGAGAGAAAATCTA
>QVNV01024587.1:0-25935 GCA_014825455.1 Pseudomyrmex pallidus | reverse complement strand
TGTGTGTGTGTGATGCGGTAACTTATATCTTTTTATCGAATGCCGCAGCTATCGAAATTCGAAGTGTCTAGCAGCGCTCGCTTCGAACACTCGCTTTTATCAAATAATCTCGAAACTCGAAAACTTGAATGACAAATGACGCGGAAAGAATCTTCTTTTCTTTTTGCACAATTAACTATCGATAAACGTACAAAAACTCGCATTCAAAAATAGATTTGTCTAAATGCAACGTACTATTGCCTTCGAAACACACATATACACGCTTTCCCTCTCTCTCTCTCTCTCTCTTTTGCAAAAGATTATTAGAGCTAAAAAAAATATGTTCCAACAAAGATAATAAAACATCGGTCACCGAGAGATCGGCACGTCGTTCGTTCCGCTCGCGGCGAAACGCGTAGAATCACACGTAAAGAATAAATTCACGTACACGACGCTATCTTTTCGACCTACTTCGGTCCCTTTTCTATGATAGACGCCTGACTGGAGGAGCCTGGGAATGTAGAGATAGAGCAGAGCGCGTTCGCGAATGATAAATGAAACATTCCGCGCACACGCGCCTATGGTACATTGCGCGACGTGTACACGCGACGCGTCAGCCATCAGCGTGTGATAGATTTTTTGTTTTGCATTCCGCTAATCGAACGTTGTTGCTTCCGTTGATAAATTTTCGATTGCACAGTTTTATTGATGAGACGCGCGTGTACAGTTGAAATCTATATACAATTTGCACAGAGAACAGGCGGCGCAAAAACAAGCAAATTAAAAAAAAAAAAATTGAACTTTTCCTGTAATTGAAATCAATTCATTTTTTATATAACTAATAATTACGCTGTTATTAATTAACCGACGTTTACGTTTTTTTTTTGCTTCTAAAGTGTTGCTCGTTAAAAAAAAAAAAAAATCCCGGAGAAAAAGTTACAAAACGATAATTCGTTCTCAATCTTAATTTCGCTCCAACAACACACGAGAGGGGAAAAAAATTTGTAGCAGCATATAGTTTTCTTACCTCGGCGTTCACGCGAGAAGTTCCCGGAGCGCGCGAAACAACGAAATGGCGTGCAAGAATAATCGCGCGGCACGCGTGCACACACGCGCGGTCTCTCCTGCATGCGGTTCCCGATGCGTGATAACGGGGCGTTTGACCCCGGTGTATCGCGAAACTGAACTATAATCCGCGATGACGAGGCTGCGGTTATAATATATGTACACATATATATATATATATTTTAGTTGCGGCTCGCGCGTTATTTAACACCATTGTGTATGTGCAACAAAGTTCGCGCCGCAACAACGTCCGCCGCCGCCGCCGCCGCCGGCACGTTGCACTCATCGTCGTCGTTGGCGACGACGACGTTGCGGTGAAAGAGTTATACGGATGCCGAGCACTGATAACGGAGATGAGGACGCCAGAGCATGTGACCACGAGAGGCTGTTGTAACTCGACCGACCACCTGCGACTTCGACGCGGTTATCGAAACGCGATATAGGTGTAGCGCACTTCGCGTATGTTACATATACACACACACACCACTTTATATATATATAATATATAAATTCATTAATTTATTCTAGAGAAAATCGTTATCTTCGCATTTTTATGTCTTTTGAAATCGCGAGAAGAACGCGCGCGCGTAATGTCAACAACTTATTAATAAAAAGTTGCGATATTCAATTGTAACAAAGAAAAACAAATGTAGAGACAAGAAAATCGAAAAAGCAACGAAACAACCATAATCTCGACGAAGCGGATCGCGGGTGCCGTAAAACTGATTTTTCTTGAGAAAAATTCACTTAAAAGTTTGCAAATACATCTTTTGCAAAATCAGTCTCCATTACCAGTTAATGGAGTTGCGCTTGTTTTCGAGTATATATCCTCTCTCGAGCGAAGAGTTTAAACACAATTTTCTCTCAAACCAGTGCGCGCGGTTTCACCCCCAACGGGGTTTTATATTTCAAAATATTTCGCGAGATTAAGGTTCAACTTTTAAATTAATTTTTTCTTCGCCAAGTTTTCCGGCCGTGTCATCATCGGTTACACACACAGTTGCCGAGAGAGAAAGTTGCGCGTTTGGGAGATCATGTCGCGCGAGGAATACGCGCGCGTCGAACAAGGTGTCCAACACAGACCGCAAGTTGTTCGACGCAAAAATCGATCGGGGGAGGGGGACGATCCGGAGCGGGCGGCGAGGGCTGGTCGCGGATAATCGCGCGATTTTTTTTTTTTCGTTCTCCCTCGCCCGAATAAAGAGTGACCCTCCCCGTTCATCCTCCCCACAATGAACGCTTTCACTCTCGCGCGATTCTCGTAGCTCATTCGCCTCTCCTCCTTATCGGGCTCAGTCGTCAATAAATCGTCGAATCCCCTCGTGCGATAAGAGCGCAATGAACGAGCCGCCAACATGCGAGTGTACTTTTTTCCCCCGCCCTCCCCCTCTTTCCGCTGCTTCTTCTCTCTCACTCCTTCTTTTTCTCGCGCCACTGATTTGTCGTCCACGCACACCGTTCTATTTGCAACGACGCGACGATAATCAAGTTGCCGAGATTCGGAATCTTCGAAGAACGCGAGGGATTCCGCGCGTCAATACTTTTCGCATAATATATGCTTTTTAAATAGAAAAAAAAAATATATAAATATCTCGAGACAAAAAATTGCATGTGTTTAAGTAGCGCTTTGTGTGTCATTTCACGATGTTGAATGCGAAATGCAAAACTATTTCTTTATGTTACAAAACTATATATACGCAAAAACGTACACAAAATACGCGTCACACCTATTTAAAAAAGTTCACGTGATGCGCACGTGAAAACGAATTTGAAGACTTTGAAACCTACGTGTCACCTGTTCGGAGGATCATTGAGATAATATTACACGTAAGACGATCGCGAGAGAGCCAGCCGCGAATAGAAATAAATTACCTTTAACGCGAAATCTAAATTGACGCGCGCACAAATTCGAGATTGAAGATGAAGTTACGAATGAAAATTATATCGCAACACGTCGTCACTGAAGAGACAATAATGTTATATAAAAGGCCTCTCAACAGCCTGATTTGTAGACATAGATTTCTACGTGTGCGCGCGCGTCGCGAATAGAAGGAGAATCGTGCCGGCGCGCCGCCCCTCTTATCATTTGCGGTGAAAACAAGTAAAACGCTGATAACGGATTGTGCACGCGCCCCGACTGCCGGATGAAGGTCGGGCGCGGCGACGGCGCTACCAGAAAATAGAGAGAGAGAGAGAGACGGCGGCGGCGTGCCTCTTTTAAGGATGATTTGTGAAAAACAAAGGGAAAAACGCCGACTGATAACCGGGCGGCCGATAAGCGCTAATGAATATTAAAAAAAAAGTCCATCTGAATACGAAATATCGCGTGCGCGTCCCGCACAAACGAAACTAAACGTGTAAACGACGATAGTTTACGATGATGAAGAAGTCATAAAGATAGTGCGCGTCCGTGTTTAGTTATAGCTTGAACCAATATAGATAAGGGAGAGAGAAAAAGACAGATACACCACCTCCTACGTGTAGTGTTCCTTCGCATTCTTGTGTGTGAATTTACACACAATATTTAAAACAACATCAACTCATATAAGATCGCGTCGCGTCAAATTTTCAAAAGATCTAAAATTATTTTCAAGGAAATTTAAATAAAAGAAAATATATCGTCTAGACTTTTTCTCAATTAAATGTAAAATATTCAAGAAACCATAATATTTTGCCGACAGAGTGCGGACGAAATAATTTTTCTTTCAATAGATCTGTTTCGACGGAGAAGAAAAAAAAAGGGAAGACGGGAGCAACACGCACGCGAGTGTGTTGTGACGCATTGACGTTTCAACGAAATTATTTAGAGAGACTCGCCCAGAGGCCAGACATCATCTACGACGACGACGACGACGACGACGACGACGTCTCCAATGGTTTCTGGCACATCGATGGAAATCACAATGGATGCCACGCCGTCGACACGTGCCGTAAATATGATTACGTATTTCTTCGAGATTGCATCACTACAAAACACTGTCCGCCGTGAAGTCTTGTCGTCTGCGCGCGGCAACGCGCGCGATGTGACATAAACGCCACGCGCAGAACGTTCCCGGCAGAACGATGTCAAAATCACGTGTGTAATATGTTTTTTCGTTAATTAAGCGGGACGATAACTCGATTTAAGTGAAATTGAAACGCACGGCACGCCCGCCGCCGGCAAATTCTCAAGGCCGGACAAGATAAAGTCCACACGATTCTCTAAATAATATCCTCTCTCTCCCTCCCTTTTTCTCTCTAAGTACATGTTTGCTTTGCGCGTATATCATTATTGGATCCTCGCTGGATCGCTTTCGAAATTAGATTACATTCTTTTATATTGCGCTCTCACAAAGAACGCTCTCGTATAAATTTTTCTAAGAAAGAAATTATACTTTCAAATTTATCGCAAAATGACGCAATAGTTTCTTTTCACCTCAACCGACCACAGAGCGAGATAACATTTCCCCCCCCCCTCCCCCCGGATAGGAATAATGCGCAATCGGCTGGAATATTAAACGCGGTCGTGTCGGCCGCGCTGCGCTCCGGAAACGACAGGATGAAAGTGGAATTTTATTACGTCTCTCTCTCTCTCTTTCTCGCGGGACAATGACCCGCGCACGGCAGAAACAACAGATTATCAACTTTAACGAGCGATGAGTAATGAGCGCAAAGATAACAGGTGGCGGCGGCGGCGGCTGCAAAAATATCAAGCGACACGTTTAGCGATAGTTTAATCGCGAGGCGGGAACAGGTTCTCGTCTTTGAACATAGAAGAACTTTTGCACGCAAGAATATCGGGATCGGTCCTACGATTGTTAAAAAAAAAAAATTGAACCAAAGTTAGAGAACAATTTAATGAATATTATTTCTTGTGACGGAGGTTTGTCTCTCACGACACGTGACATCACGCGTCTGATTTCACGTGAGATAACTGCTAAATAAATGACCGTCTGGAAATGGAAGGAGTTGGAATTACAAGGTCGCCTGTGGTGTTAATCAAGTTAATGTTAAATTAACGTATTGAAAATCTTTCTTCATTAGCGTCTTGACTATTTTTGCTCGTCTTTCTCAATGTCGAATATACGGAATCGTGACATTGTTTAAAATGTCACACTCGAGCTCGCTTTGAAATCAGCGCGGCTCTCAGGCAACACACACGCGGAAATAAATAAACTTTTCCTTGCGCGCTAAAACGCCCGCCGCGCACATCCGGCGGGGGGATGTTTTCGCGTTTGAATTCGTCGCGATCGCGAGACTTTCTTTAACATCGGCCTCGACGAGGAGGAGCGAGGCGACTTGTCCTTGACTCGTCTCACGAAACCGGCTATTAAAAGTTTTGCGCGTCTGTTTCTCCCCCGCGGCGGCGTAACACACTCGTTTCTCTCGCAACACCTCTCCTGCCCCCGCTTATAAGCACTTCGGCGCAAAGAGAACACGTGATGTTTCTGGCACTTTGGCGCCACTTGAGGGCTTCTAAAAAGAGAAAGGAAGCGAAGCCGGTTATTTCGCGCCGTTCCGCTAGCCGTGTCGTTCGACGCTGATTCAGAACCGAACCAGCTGCGTCGTTTTTCCTCTCTCAATCGGCATCTTTCAATCGATCATATCGAATCCTAAACAAACAAAAAAAAACCATTTCGCACACGCAATATTTCCAGGAGCAATTGCGAGTCTTTCGTAAGATCGTCCCGCAAGATTGAGCCTCGTAAGTTGCGCGTTTATCGCAAAACGCGGTTAGATAACGGGATCTTATTCGTTATCAAATTTCAAGTGGGATCTTATCTCGAGATTGTATTTCAGAATCTGAAACACACACACACTCTTGTGAGATAAAGAGTTTTCCTCGCCAAAAAAAATTACATCTTGCGCGTGTTAATTAAGTCCAATCGCACTCGCACGATAACTTCGGGATCTCTCGAAATCGTGAAAACAAACTTGCATCGCGCTGTTCAAAGCCGAACTTGTCCGAAACTGTTTGGACAAATTTATTTACTTATTTACTTTTTTTTTTTTTTTAACAACAACCGCACGTTTTTATATTTTGCGAGAAAAGAAACGCGCGAAAAAATAAGACACGCGCAAACGGAAGGCCGAAGTTTATTATCTTCGCCGCGTGTGCGACTGACGGGGCGCAAGAGATTCGTATTACGTTATCGCCGGAGATGACTGTGAATCGTGTGTGTTTATCTTGCTTTACAGAACCGCTCGCCTGTTTTATACGTGTGATTCATTGCGGACGCGTATTATATATACGAATCGCGCTTACGACCGCGAAGAGAGCGGCAGTCCTTCGCATAAAAGTTTACGGCATTATAAATATAGGTACGCGCACGAAGAATCAGGAAAAGAGAGAGTGTCTCTCTGAAAATTAAACCGAAACGAGAGAAATAGCACAGGAAATGGAATATATTTGAGTTACGTAAAATTCTGAAATATAACCGCGCGCGCGCGCGAGCGGTTCTTCTCGTCGTAAAAGCTGAAATGTTTCAAATAAAAGATACGCGACGGGAGAAGTAAAAATTGCTCTTTGTTCGCAAAAAAAGGATTGCGCCGAGTGTCGTAGTTGAAACATAGAGAAATCGTCGAAATGTATTTTCTCCCAATTTTTAACAGATTCGTGCGAGCTTTTGAGAGCGAAGTCTGGACGGCGATATTTGATCGACGAATTATGGCATGCGAGAGATAAGACGTTCCGCGCGAATGAACATCTCACTTGGCAACTTGTCGTCGCCTCCACACCACAATCGCAAGTGGCGCGTGTGTGTATATCGCGCGCGGGAAATCTTCAAATTTATTATAAAATTAAAAGTGTTCACACAGACTCTCTCCTCTCTCTCTCGTTTATCGACAACGACGACGTTCTAATTTCATTTTATACTATCGCGACCGATACGCGACGCGACTGATAATCGCTGATACTAAGCGCCCGCGGCACGCAAGGCAGTCTGGTAGGAGGAGTCTTTTGAGGTCAAAATACTTGGGGTGATAACGCGCTGGGTGATGTCGCGCTGAAGGCCGTTATTCTTTTTTTTTCTCTCTCGAGAGCTCATTAGAGCTCGACTAAAACCGACTAATCTGACTCGAGTTACATAGCCGGTCGGAGATAACAATCGGTCAGTTAAAACTGCCAGACAAGATTCGATAAGATGTCCTACCTATTATATATAGCACGTACGGTAGTTCAATCTGACGTCACCGCTTATATTGACACAATCGCGATACATCATTGGAAGATGCGTCAAAGCGCGCATCATCTTTATGGAAACGAGGATAATAAATTTTTTCACGATACGTACGATGTGCGAATGTGCGTGTGCATATACGCGAGAATCAGATAAATCCGTGGGCTTCAATCTGACGGCTGTTACACGGTTAATGATTCGTTGCATAACAAACAAATATTTTCAATTAATTTTCACGACGAGTTTTAATATCCTTGAGAATTGCACGGATGTATGATTTGAATAAAATGAAAGAGAGAGAGAATTTGAAATAAAATACCATATAAATGACTATTAAATGCGCGCAATTTGTTTTCTAAATTATTTTGTATAATTGTATCAGATGTATAAACGAATGAGAGAGAGAGAGAAAAAGAGAACACACAAAGCTTAATCAAACATTTATATTACTTCATTATCAACAATATATGAGTCTACTATCTCACTGACTTTCTCTCTCTCTCTCTCTCTTTCTCTATCTGCGTCAGAAATTGATTAGAATAAATACATCTCCGCGAGTAAGCATGAACTCACGCGCTGACCCGATAAAAATATGGGGAAAAAATATGCACCGTCATCAGTCGCGTTTGAAATTGAAACAACGGATTAATATCTCGCTAGAGAGAGAGAGAGAGAGAGATAGAGATTTATCGGAGATTCGATAAATCGTGCGCGCGTGTGAAGCGCCACGTGTTTATGAGAAATCATGTAAAAATATGTAAATAAAAAATTTGATCGCACAGAACCGGGGAGGCTCTGCGTTTGCCTCGCGATGTCCGAAACCGATGTCACAGGTAATCGATCGACAGGTCCCCGCGGTCTCGCTCGAGAGAAAGAGAGAGAGAGAGAGAGAGGATATTCGCCCTTTGATTTGCAAGTCTCTCGCAACGCGACTCCTCCGGCGCATAAATCTACGTCCGTTTGCTACCGTGCACCGCAAAGGGTTAATTGCTGTATGTAAATCACACCGGCACGTGCGGCACAGAGACACGTGTATACATATATATATATATCTCCGGGAACGGCGCGGCTTCGATCTCTCGTAACCCGCATCGGTTACATTATTTATCTATCGAACGGCAACGTGTGGCGCGAGGGCGATCTCAATGTATTTATTAATGGACAAACGGCGTTCACGCGCGCCCGATTACAGAGAAATGTTAATTGGACGCGATCCCCGATCGGGCGCGCTCCATGTTTGCTCGCCGCTGGCTTAATGACGTTTATTCAGGGGGTAGGGTCAAGCTGTAATTTAATCCGCCACCGGGTAATTCCGGGAGAGAGAGAGACAGAGAGAAAGAGAGAGAGAGAGAATTCGACTCTTCATCTATGCGAACGCAATCGCGAAAATTTTCGCGCACGACCTGCGCGTGACGCGAAAAGGACACGCAAAGCGAAGTCACGAATCTTGTGCGTCGGGGTGTGTATGTATGGAAATTAATTAGAATTCCTGTTATATCGCCGAGAATAAGTTCTCAACTCACTCGCATGGAGATGTATACACAATAGCGTTTCTCTCTAGAAAAAAAATAATTAAAAACAACTTCGCGAAGGCGTTTAGCAACTTTCGAAGAAAGAATATGAATTAAAGTAGAATTAATCTAAAAATAAACACTAAAAAAAAAAAACTAGAGAATCTTTGATTAAAACATGAACGAATTCTTTAATTAAAGAGATTTAATCAATTTTTTTCGTTTGCGATGCAAACTTTTTAACCAGTTAATTAATCTCTTTCTGCGTTCCCGGCCTTCCAGATATTTTTCAAAAAAAAACACGTGGCAACGAATAAGAAGATATTTTGCGAGAATAATCGTCCCATTGTCCGTATGTGAGAATCGCGGAAATACACGTCGATACACATCGTGAATTGAACCGCGCGCGCGCGCGCACACACACACACACACATACAACGAGCGGAGATTTTTCGCGGCCGCAATGACGCACGTCGCGCGTCACAGTAATAACACGATTTCACCTATGCGCGATGACGCGTGCGATGCACGTCATTGTGCGGACAAGGGTGCGCTTTATATCTCCAAGTTCTTGCTCTTCTTTATACGCGCTCGAAAGGTTAACAAACTCCGAGAGTAGCTTTACATCGAATTATCATGGTAACCCATTTATACGCTCGCGCAGTCATAACAGTTCTGAGATATATCGAAAACCGTCATCTTTTCACAAATTATCAGCTGCACACAAACTCTTCAATTCTACGTGTCTTGTTAAACGCGTTCTTTTGTTTGCGCGTTCGAGAAAATTTCTGGCCACCGCGCGGCGAAATATTCAAGGCTAAAATCGTGACCGAGTGCAATTTTTTTTCTTGCAATTGTTTAGTGCACACGATTTGTCGCGATGAATCGTGCGAACCGACGCAAACCGCTCTTTCTGTTACTCAACGCGTATCGCGAGAACTGACTAATTCCTTTTTTTTTTTTTGCTGGTTTTACAAATCGTTGCCGCAAGACTCTAAAAAAACACACATTCGAAAAAGGCGAAAGTGAGAGATTCGACAAAGACTCGCGGAGAACCACGACACATTATCGAGTCCTTGAAGTATCAATTAGCGAAACTAGGCGTAATATCATATCTGTTACGGCTATCGTCGCACAGATAAAACGTCACTCGCGCCTCGAGTGTGCCGAGAAAATTCAAACGTGTACGTCCCAGCGCGTATTCTCGACGCTCGAGAGACGTTTCCCGCGGTGCGGGACGAAAACGTCGCGCGGGAAAATATACGACGCGCCGAATTCGCGAGTATTTGCGAGATTCGCAAAACGTTAAACGAATCGCGCGAACGAACGCATTTCATTACGCAAATGATTTTCCACTTATTAATAGCCGCGATTTGGCAACCACTGTTGTTTACCAAGCACGGCCATATATGTCGCGCGCACATGTGTGCGACACACACACACACGCGCGTGTACGTGTGTGTGCACGCCGGTTGTTACAGAATTAACGTATATAACGTACATATACGCACTGTATGTAAAGCGTCGTTCAGGGACGCTAATCACCGACGTAACGTGAGTCGAGAATCCCTGATGTAATATTATTCGCGTCGCGAAATATTGCATTACCCCGCGTATATTAAATTTCCTCGTGAAAATTCTAGCGAGTATTGTAACACATTGTCCCGAGTTTCCGTGCAAAACAGAATTTTTGCGAGAATTGATATTTAGTTCCACTTTTTTTTTTTGGAAGAAGAGAGAAGATACGTTCGAGTTACTTCGATACCAAAAAAAAAAGAAAGAAATTGACTCGAAACACGAGCGGTGTAATTTTTTAATTAAAGCGATTCAATCAGTTTTCGCGCTCGCGAATGAAAAATTACGCGCTAAAAAGAAATAAAAAAAACTAGAGCACAATTGCGCAATTGTGCGGACGTGTTTTGAAGCAAAATACACAATCTTTGAACAACGCTGTGCGCGAGTTACGCGCCTACACGCGCAAGAGAGAGAGAGAGAGAGAGAGAGAGAGTCGTATGTTGGGTTGTCACGACAAAGCAACCGCAAATTGTAAATGATGGCGCTGTAATGGCGTACGTATGTATGTGCGTGTTGATACGTGCGCGCGAATTTGCCGGGTAATGTGCGAAAACGAGCTTGGGAATTTCAAACCAGACAACATCGCCCCGACAAACGAACAGATACACGATCGAGTTTCGTGTGTGAGTTTCGATACTCGGCGGAAGTCGTGGTAACTCTCGGCCGAACATTAAAGGCTATCTATGATCAGCAAACGAATATATAAAGTAGTTCCGTTATGCGATGACACGCATTTTATGCAAATTACTTTGAACGTCATTCACGACCTTCAGCCACATTTTATATATTATAGAAATGATTCAAAATTCAGGTACTCTTGCGAAGTAGCATCGCAGTTTTTTTTTTTTTTTTTTGTAATTCTGTGATTTATATTCTTGAATTTAATTCTGACGTAAAATTGTCAAAAAAAGAAAAGCCGCGAAAAAAAACAATCGTAAATCACAAGTACGAAGACATAAAGAATTTTTATTTGATTTTATCGAAGCGGAGAGATTCTTTTCTCTCTCTCTTTCTCTTATGTTTTATTCAATCGTAAATTTTTCAATACGTGCGTAAAAGCGATTGTGGACGTGATATATTAGCAAACTTCGGAACAAAACAATCGGTCGTATGTTTAACTTAATTTGTCATCACAAGAATTGTTAATATATCGAAAAGAACGTTCGTGTTGTTGAATTAAAATTAAGGCCGTCGTGTCTATATATAATTACGACCGTTCGAGCGTCATAAAATCGTAAAAAAATAATGAACGTGCAATTTCATCGACGAGGGAGAAAGGGAGGAATTGCCGCGACGCCGATATTTGCTCCAATGTCACAATCAAACCTGATTTAATCGCTCCCATACCTGGAAATGGCAAATACGAGGAAAGAGAGAGAGAGTCGCGTCAGCTCGATTGATCGATCCCGCGGAGTCGATCGGATACTTTCGTTCGGAAAAACGCGCGGATAGCGCTTTTGCTCTCTTTGCGCGACCCGAAAATTCCCGGGCGAGAAAATTAAGCCCTCACGACATCGGGGATGACGCTCTTTTATCTGTCTCTTTCTCTTCCTCTCGTCGGAGAGCGAGTCAAAACTTGAATGTGCATGCAAATTCCATTTCCACTTGTTTACAACAAGCATCTGGCAAGAGCGCGGCCGATCGCCGCGCGCGAGTGACACGGATATTTTCTTATAACCTCTGCAAAAGGCGCCTACAGATCGAACGAATACACGTCTCGCGCGAACCGGTCTTTCTGTCTTCACGCGGCGCGCGAGATTCTATTCCAACCCCGAGCTTGAAAACACAAATCGCGGCGCGTTGCGCAACGCGCCGCGAATAAATAGCTAATTCACACAGTGAATTAACATGCGCGGCACAAGGTGCGGCTTCTCCGCGGTTGGCCACACAGATGGAAAACCGATTCCGAGCTCAAAAAGCTACTAACCTGTCCGTCACGTGCGTTTATCGAAAACAAATCGTTGCGTAACCGGTGTCGCGAGTCGAGTTATTACCGCTACGGGCGCGATCGGCATAAATGGCTTCCGAGTCACAACATGTGCAATCGATTCGAACCGATTTCGAGTTCGAAAGTTCAAAACCGGTCTTTCCGTTAGTTTACATTAGCCGCGAAGTTGTTGCCGATCAAAAACAAATTGTTGTGCAACACCCACGAGCAAGATTATTTCTGCCCGACAATATTGTACGCGCTTTAAATCACCACACGCACACACGCACACGAGAAGTCTCTGCCTTCTCAATCGTCATATTAAAAATATTTTTATTTAATTGCGCCGAATAAAAATTCTTCGACGAGTGCGACATTTTAGCACGCACGAACGCAAGCGATTTAAAACGTTACCAATGTCGCCATTTACGGAGTTAAAAGTGTTGACTTGTCGACGCATTTGTGCCGTTTTACACGGAATAACAATTCTCGCAACATTAGAGGTACATTACTAATACATTAGGTGAGAGACCGACGACGAGTGCGCGCGGTTTTATGCAAAGCGCGCGAAGTACGCGCGCGCGCGCGAGCTTGCCACGCGTGGCTTATTCTCTCCTGAACTTTTCGCTAACGACTTGGACCGTAATATATAAAAGTGAATATAATCACGTATATTCTTCTCGCTCGCTCGGTGCTCACCCGAGCGTCGCGTTTGTTATGATGATGATACCCCGCCGGCCGATATTTATCCTCAGCACAGTTGGCCGTATTTATATATACGAGAGACGGCAGGCTAATGACGGAATGCGACAGCCTCGTCATTGAGTACATAATTTATCAGCGATTAAATTAGTATCTACTCGATTCGACATCACAAAACACGCACGCACACAATTTTCGCGGCACATCGAACATTAAATCTCTTTGACAACTCGATATCAATTCGCCGATGAGAGGTTTTTCGAATTTAAACTGACGAACAAAATGTTTGTATAATGATTAAATGTCAGCTGAAACCAAAGGTGCGAAAACATTCTCTTCTCCGATATTCCGATTTTGATTTTACTTGGTAATTAATCGCGCCTATTATGCCAAGGTGAAAAATCAGACGACCGAGAAACTTCGCATCGAATGCACACGTTTGTGCGGGAGGCGTGTGTGTGTGTGTGTGTTACACCAGACATGCGTGAAAATGTCTCGATCGGACAGTGAACGATCGACGACCTGATTGACCGATGGCACTTTGCACCTGCAAACGCAACGCAGACACCGATCGAAAGTTTTTTTATTCGCGGAAACAGCGCGACTACGCGCGCGCTAATGACATTCGATTTAATCACGCGTATGTTATATCTGTGTATAAATATGCATTAATTGTCGCGCGCAATGTTGTCACAACGATAGTTTCTGAAACACTTTGAATTTATATCACTGCAACGCGTCACTTTATCGGACGGGACGACAATCGGTGGCAATAATCGCGCGTGTCTATTCGCATTTGCGCGAAAAATCGACAATTCGAAGCGAATTACGCTCGACGCGTTAATTGTATTTTTATAATATAATCTCTCATGCGCGCGCACACACAATGAGAGACGTAACAACGGTGATGGAATAAACGCAAAAAAAAAAAAAAAAAAAAAAAGACAATTCTCGTTTCATATTTATAATATCATGGATTATTCCTCCCCATTCAGTTTCACGTAAATGCGAGAGAGGGAGAAAATTTATGAATCGTTATTTCCCCTTTCCCACGGGCTCGGGGCAACATTGCAAAATGCGATCTAATAAAGCCGCGGCGCGTTATCGCCGCGCGTAACGCACAGTGCACGCCCTCGGCGCGCAATGTAAAAAGTGCCGGGCGTGCAACTATGCCGGAATACGACTACAATTTTGAATGCCGGTGTAGTTTCATTTGCATGTCAAAGGAGGAGGGAGAGAGAGAGCCCGATTATTATGCTACCCCGGTGCGGACGCGCGCGACAGCGATGATCGCGCACGGAGGATCGTAACTGGAGCACGCGGAATTACGCGTGCACACGCGATTCGAAACGAGATCTCACACTATCCGCGATGCGAAAATCGAGAATTCCCTTCCATATTGTCGCGCGAGGGATGAACGCGCGCGATTTTCGACGCCGAGAGGTTCGACGACCGCTGAAATTGGATAATGCGTGTTGCGTCGCGGTAAAATTGAGGAGAGAATTGTCCTCCGAGTGGAATTACGCAACAACCGCAATGTTGATTACGTGCAGTTGCGACAGTTCTAACAAAATTGACGAGAAAAGAGTAAAAAAAAGAAAAAAAGAAAACATTAAACCGAGAGTTTTAATTAACGCGATCGTTTTTTTTATTTTAAAGTTTCTCACACACACAAAAACATGTTTCGTTATTTTTAAAATATCTCTTCTAACTTCTGCGGTTTGCTGTAAGTAATTAAGCAACAATCTATCATCCCTCTCTTTCACATGTACATTATTAAATTCGCATTTACGTGCCACTAAGAGAAAATAAAAAATCCAATTAAATATCGAGTACTTTCGAGAATAGATTTCGTTATTTCGTTTTACGTGACATTGATGATGACATTGATGACACACTTTCATTAGCACATCAATAGCATCTTATTTATAAATTAAACAGCTGTTAAACGCTCAATTCTCTCGACGACAATGCAAGATTTTCTCGGAATCGGAGACGTCGGCGTTATCAACATTTCTTGAATACCTGCAAACGCGCGACATTCTTCCGCGAATTTCACTTTACGGCGAAATTTAATGAAAGCAAATTTTTTGACAGAGTTTGAAAAGATTTCCTGAGAACAAATTCGAGCGCGAGCGACAGTAATAATACACGCTCCGTGCGCTCGCGATATTTTATTATTCTTACCTTGAATTGATTTTATTTTTACGTCAAAATTTTTCCAAGTGTTGTCTCAATGACTGTGTTTATTTTAATAAGAGGCTTGATAAAACGCTCGTAAACATGTAATCTGGTGATTTCACGAAATACTCTCAGAGAGAATATAAATATAATAAAAGGTATTAAAAAAAAAATGTTAATTTCTGTGTTCGTATCATCGCGATAGTATTGATCCTTAAAACCGAGTGTTTAATGAAACAAAGGCATCGTTTCAAAATCCATTGTTAACTAATCGATAACGAGCCGTCATTGTACACATGTGCTGGTGCACATACAGTCATTATTACACTCCACAGCTTGAAGTGCGCCGGAGCGCGCGCGATGCGAAAATTGCGAAGATCGAAAACGAAGATTAAAAACTATCTGGCATCGCGCGATATTATGATCAATTCGCGGCGCGCGGCATTGAACGCGAAAATAGACGAACTCGTAGACAAGAAAAATAGATAAACCAGATAGCTCGGAGTCGTTAAAATTATTTTTTTTTTGCATCGCGAACGCGCATCGCGTTGACTCACTCCACTTTGTGATAATGGTGACGTTGACGTGTAATTTTCTTCTTCAAAATTAGCGCTGCCAATCATCTGTCATTACGCGCGCCTATGAAATTTCTAACGTCTTCATACATTTTTTGTTCTCTTGTCTACACGTAACTGATCTAATTTTTTTTTTTTTTTTTTTTTTTTGTCCCGAGCGACTCGAGGTTAACTTCAAGCTGTGTCTTTGCGCTCGTCAATCTTGATATATATTTACACGTTCAAACAACTACTAAGTTGTTAGGCGCAACTATACGACAATCAATCATTTGTCTCGATAATCTCTCTCAATAATTAAAACAAATTATCCATTTTCCGACTAGTCGGTCAAATTACGATAATAATCTGAATCGCACAGAGAGACTCACCTTCTCGTCGAGGTTGTTCAGATCCGGCAGCTGAAAACAAAACAGAACTTGTACATATATATATATTCGTATAACAGTATAACAAACAAAGATTACAAAATATTTAACAATTATGTTCTAATATTAGCTTTGCGTTTACCTTGAACACCGATATTTCATTTCGTTTTAATCGATGCGGCGTATCTGTGCGTTCGAATACAAGACCGACGTTCACGTAACAAAGACGAAAGAGAACGGGGAAACGCGCGAGTATCGACAAACGACCGGCCCGCCACCTATGCCAGTCAATCCGAAATGACATCCCCGACTTTACCGACGATAGATTATTATCGACTTGCGTGAGAGAATCATTCGTCGTCGACAACGAGCAGCACGACCGCGTTCGTCAACAGATGCCGCTCGGCGTCGTAAAAGTCGGGGGGATCCCTCGCAAATTAAAGGAAATTGACGCCAATTTATATCAATCAGTCGTCGTCGTCGTCGTCGTCGTCGTCGTGGCTGGTTACATTCTGTGCGAGCTCCGGCGCGCACACCGTGATGAAATTAATTTAACGACCGATATGTCAGACCGTTTGATTAACTTTCATGGTCGTCGTACGTGCTCCGAAAGAAAAAGATATTCCCGGTAAGTTGAATAAAATATTTCATGCGCGGAAAAAAGCAGGGAATCCGAAATTCGCACGTAAATCCGGGGAAGAATTCATGTTCAGCGAGGCGCGAAGAAACGATTATAATATATCAGCGATTTTTATCGCTTACAATCGGTTATTAAAAGAGATTTACGAGGACGGGTCTTAATAGATTATTAAATTTTAAAACACTCATTTACTTTATAAAGAGTAATCGAGCCGCTTTTAAGTCGAATCAATCAACGTTATCGATCAACGAAACGCGAAATTTCTTAAATAACACGAAAATATCGATGACAAATCTCCCGATCGTTTTGAAAAAAACAATCGGAACAAAAAAAACAACAAACAACTCGAAGTACTTTTTATCGCCGTAATTCTGAAAGTTTACGGCGACTACACGGTGTAATGCAGTTCTGAATTTATTAGAGCGCGAATGCGCAGCGGCGGGGTTTTTCGATGGATCGATTCGGTCGGTGGATCGGATTATCGGGAGAAGAGCCCCAGGATATCGATTTACAAAAGCACTTTTTTTTTCTTCTTTTATGTCTTTTCTTCATCTCGCCCCCTTTCCATCACGGACAATTTCGAAATCGCTGACCGTCCTCCTCGGTCAGCGGAATCCGCCGGCGCTCCAGTAAATGCGTAATCGCGCATAAATCAACGCGCCGCGCGCGCGATGCATATTTATGCTCCTGCGGCTCCCGGAGAAATTAAATTCACACATTTCATCGAACCTGTAAAGCATGCGCATATTTTGCGCGTCGCGGAACGCTGAGAATGCAAGTCATGCGCCAAGGATGCGCGAGGGTACGGGGACACGGAGAAAGAGATTTCTCGTTTCATCCCTGCGCGCCGCGGCATCATCATCATCACCATCATCATCATCATCATTCGCGATCTCTTCCTCCATTGTCGCGCATACTAATTGAATCGCCTTCATTAAGACGTGGTGTCTCGCGACGAGTGGGCGTCCGCGCGCGCGAACGCGAACGTAAACGATATATTCGTTGCGACAGCGATCTGTAATTTTTATGCGACCGATACATCATCTTGCGTGGCGTCGCCGTGTGCTAAATATGTTGTAAGGCGAAAGACGAGGCAAAAAAAAAAAAAAAAAACAAAGTCTCGACTTATAATTATTCATAAGTCCGATTATAAATTGCGATATACCGCACTGATTAATTCGATCGGCGGAGCAACGTGAACGATTTTTCACGAGTAAAGTTTAAATCACGTGTCATTTTTTAATTAAACTCCCCCCTGCCCCAAAAACAACCAACCTTATTAGTTACCACAGATAGAGAAGATTCAAAGTGGCTATTAAATGTGATATATCACTGCTACATTACGTTATTACTATTGCGCATTTCCAATTGACCGAATACTCGCTTCGATCCGTTTGACATTCGTACGACTTCGCGCATCGTCATGCGCGCAAGGTTGAAGATTGGGAAATTGTTTAATGAGCCGTAAGTAGGTAATTGTGTGCGCGTCTCGCATGGTGTGTTTGCGAGCGGTAAATAGCCCGATAGCAGCCAAGATTTATTAATATAAAAGGCTTTAGTCTGGTGAGGTAAATATGGGGAAACCTCGTGTCTTAAAATAAACGGATAAATCAGGTTACCAGAGAATCGTGAATATGTAGAGAAATGTGAAACAGCTTTTTTTTTTTTTTTTTAATTGTATCTCAATTCAATGCAACACACGCACGAGACTGAAAAACCTCATTCTTTTCTATTTCAATACGTAACATGTAATAAATTTTAATATTGTAGCACGTAACGTGTGTAATGTACGTACAAATCGCACATACGTTCGGTATATTGGCTCGTATCGACCTCAATTAAATAATTTTTATTTTTACCAGATATATTTATAATGCACCATAATTAATTTTTATAGTTAAATAATTTTCAGTTTTACCAAATGCATTTAATGCAACACAATCGTCGATTAAACATATTTGAAAACGGACAGAGTTGCTCTCCGTTGGCGAGCAACGTGGAAATCATTTGCAAGATTACAGAGAGAGAATATATGTAATGGGGGTAAAACTCGACGTGAAAATAATGGTTATATCGTGTTTGTAGGTTTATTAGAAACATAAACAAATAGCACAATGTTTATTATGCATTCTCTCGGTCTATAACATTTCATGCATAATCGCCGCTTGTATGTGCGCCGGTTTATACTCTCGCGGTTTCGCGTATACGTACACACACACGCGCGCGCGCACACAGTTTAGTTGTCGCGCGCAGTATTGTCGTCGCTTGATGACGGTACTTCGTCGTCGCGTGTGTTTGCGATTTACGCGACGAATAAACTTTGATTTACCGCGCCACTGTGTTCGCCGAACGCAATTTCTGCCGGCCGCATCCGCGGCGAAAGGAAAAAGAGAACAAGTTACACACGCTCGCCCCGCGCGATATTTCATCACAACGGCGAACAAATCTATCGATTAAATTCGCTTTTTTTTTATGAGCTACTTGATAAAATCAGCTGTCACCGTGGTGAATTATGTTATCTCAATTATTTTATCGCAAGCCGACATTTTTTGCGATGTCGAAAAAAAAACATGTTTCCCGCTAAAAAAAAATTTAGAAAATTTGTCGCTTTACTTTTTTTTTTCCTGGTGTTGCAATAAATTTCCACGTTTATTTTCCGTAAATAGCAACGAGTACTTCCGAGAGATTAAATATACAGGCATGAGAATCTTGACGTACCTATCTACGATCGCGCAACTTTTCGTGTGTAATTCCGCCGAGCGAGCAGTACCGTTACAACTCGCAAAAAGGTTAGACGTAAGGACGGAGAACTTTTCCATTTCTCTCTCTCTCTCTCTCTCTCTCTATCTTCTCTGGTATATGGTACCAGTCTTTTTGGCAGAAACTCTCATCAGCGAGGGAATCTGCCAATATCTCGCTCAACAAGCGAGCGAGAGAGAGAGGGAGAGAAAAAGCTTTTCCGCGCACGTAAACCGGCGCGGAAAACCGGAGCGTTCTTCCTTTGAGGTTTCCTCAGTTTCGCGGAAACGAAAAAATTTACCGCTGCCCTCCTCTCGCGTCGAAATTTATTTCAACTCGCCTCTCTCGCGAAGCCCTCATCCATCTTTCCGGCCCGTAAAGCAGAACCCCGGAGATGCAACGAGAGAACGTTTCAACGGCCGCGAGCGCACGACGAACGTGAAACCTGCCCGCGAGCACGCAACATCACGCAAAACGGAATTTACGACCGCCCGTCGGATATAGAGAGACGCGCTCGCACAAACGTTGGCTTTCTAATATTCGCCGCGTGTGTGCCCCGCAAAACAAAAAAAGAAAAAGCAAAGGAAATATATTTGCGAGACGGATGCATAGAAAACTGCCATTAGAGGATAACAAGAAGTAACGTTCACGTGTTATATATATTGAAGTCTCGTACAGGAAAAACCGATAGATTATCCGCCCCCGTCCCCTCCCGTGTACGAAACACAGCCGCCGCTCTTTCGGACTGCTCGCGATATCGACGGCAATATAAGTGATGGCGTATATTCCTGCCGTTGGTTCAAGTTGTTTCGAGAGTTCAACGACGATTCCTGCACCGCGCCGGCCGGGATATTATACCGTTTTTCCCCTCCATCTCCCTCCCCCTCCCCCTCCCACCGTTTTATAGTCGCTGCATCTCCGCGAATTCGCTACCGGCTGTTACCCGGCTCTTAATCTAACGATACGGCCGGGACTTACAAAACGATCGGAATAAATCTGCGGTGGTACAGTATGAGTATGTATATATACGTGTATATACAGTTGCCACATGGGACCGTTAAAGTTTAACGGCTGTCGATGTAACAGTCGTTCTTTTTAGTACGGGAGAAAAGGGATAGCATAATTGCTTCGCGCCTCGATGCCACCTGTAGCGAGTGACGGCGCGTAAAGAAGAAGTCGATCGTAATGAGCAACGACACGTTATTTTATTTTATTTTATTTTTTTTTTAATATATTTCACGTACGTTTTCTATATACACTTTATTATCCGTTTCTTATGTACAAAACGTTATAATGTATAAAACGTTAACAAATTTTTTTTTTTTTTTTTTTTTTTTTTTTTTTTTTTTACTTATTTTCGCGTCAACGAAAAATATAAATGACACGTTAAATCACCTGTTTCGTCGTGTGTTCGACGCATCAGATACCTCTTAAACAAGTTTTTTCTCTTCCGGATAAATCGTGGAAAAATCCGAGTCAAGTTGATTCGAGACAAATATATATGCGCGACTACGCAGTCAATTTACGTACGATTCATTCGTAACTAGATATATATATATCGTTTCTCTCTATCTACGAGCGACTCGTAGATTCTCGTAAAACGTCGCACGCACACACCCGTCTGTGGTATTATTACCGCCGACTTTTGATTTCGCAAAGAGCGCGCGCGAGAATTAAGAATCGAACCGAAATCAGTTTCGCTATAGACTGAAATCAGTTTTCATATGTAATACCGTTATACAAAGACTGATCGGATACCACATCGTCAGACCACTTTGTGAACACAGAGTTGAATCGAGATTTAACGAGCGTCAATTCTCTCCCGGAGTATTTAAAGAAGATTGAAAATAGATCGAAGGGGTAAATGTCCCCGTTTTTTTTCTGTTTTTTTTCCACGTGAACCCTTTCATCGAGGAGCGACGCCGCTGTACGGGATCGGACACGACGCGCGTCACTCTAACCATAAATAAACATCCACGGCAGGAAAATGGTTACGCAGAGCGCGGCCACGCAGCTGGACAACATGGCCAGCAGACTCGAGCCCGCCTCTCGAGTGTCCAGGCTGTCCGTCGCGTCATCTTCGTCGCTGTCGGACTCGACATCACGCTCGAATTCGTACACCTCAACCGCGCATCGAAATCGGATGCGCGACGTGTTGCTGTTGAAGTGGGCCGCGTCCCTGCGCAGCACTTGCATCCCGGAGTCGTTGTGCTCCAGCATCCAGCCGGGTTCCTGCACCAGATCCATTTTTCACGCGAACAACGTAACTGTAGTTCCTCCTCTTCCTCGCGAGTTCTCGAGAGGAGAATACCTGCAAAGGAAAGTTCTCAACATAAGTCGGAGGATCGCACGCTGCGGAGCGCGGGCGGTTAGAATTTAATAAACAAGCTCGATCGTACACGATGGGGATCCAAGAGGCGGTCCTTGTATAGGTCACGTATATAAAGTTCTCATCGAGTTACATCGCACGTTTCGTCTTTTTTTTTTTTTCGATTATTCTTTTCAATTTTTTATACGAATTTTGAGTTTACCGGCTGGCTGAATGTGTCACATCGCAGATAACTGTTTGGTTTTTTCTTTTAACCGTATTCGTAATCGGAAAAACACGTGTTCGATCTCGTGTCAAATCGCACACACGTTTCTTATTCGAATACGGTCTTTGTCGTACACGTATACAGTCTTGAAACCTCTGCGAAGTTGCCAAGGCTTATCGAACGCGCGTGTCGCGCGTTTTACAAAACGTGTCACAGCCTCGGGCGAAAAGCTAGAAAACCGGTACTCTCGCCATCTCGTCTGGTCAGCGCGGCAAGCAACGGCGCGCGACGGCTGCTGGACGACGACGATTCATCGGCTTCCTGCCCTGACAGAAACGAGAATTAATCGAAAAAGCAACTTCGACAACTTCGCCGCCGCGGCTTCCGGCAGTGAGATCGCGGACAGCTGTTAATACTTCCCTCTCCTCTTTCTCTCTCTCTCTCTTTCTCCCTCTCCCGATCGATCGTCACGCTGCTGGTCGCGCTGACAAACCCACATTCACGACCAACGAGGCAATCTCGTAAATGTATTGAAAAACGACGAGAAAGGCCGAAAAAAACTCGGTCGTGCGCAGCAAACCACGGCGCGATCGCGAAATTGCAAGTAACAATTAGTAGCTTTTATCACCGCCGATAAAAATGAACGCGGAAACGCGCGTTTTAAATCATCCGCGCGCGCGCGCGGTTTCAAATAAACAATTTTAATTATCTCGAATCTATTTTGATACTAAACGTATGAGCGAATGACGTGAGCGGCGAACATAAAACACGAATGTGCGTGATAGAAAGAAGGAAAGAGAAAGAGAGAGAGAGAAGAACGCGACGTAAAATGAAAACGCACAGAGTCGACATTGTTGTGTAATTCAGTCAATGGTTTATTTTTTGTGCGCGCGAAACGACACGTGGATTTAAATATTTAGACGCGAATAGCGAAAGATTAACTTAACGGAACGGAGAGCGAGCGCTTAAAACGCGCGTTTTGAACAAACAACATATCGCCTTTATTTATTTTCAATACGCGTCGCCTCTTTGTGCGCGCGGAGGGCTTCTCCCGAAACTCTCTGGCCGAAGCAGCAAAGTTCCGAAACACTCGGTATGCGCCGCAATGCGGGCAATTAAACCGTAGTTTGCCATGTCGATGATTACGGCTTGTCGAATTAAATCCGTTTGCACGCGAGGCTAAACAGAACCCTCCGGTGACAATGCGGCTTAATTACAGAACGACGACGATCCGAACGTCGACGCGCCGGGCAAACACGAAGAACGTGGAATCGCGGATTACGGTCATTTGAGAAAAACACACGTTTCCCGCGCAACTCGCTCGTTCATTATCGTCGACGTTTATTCGTCAATTTTGAGATTTTAACGATCGCGCGTGCGACGACGACGACGATGATGACGAACGAAACAATTTTCGATAATGTCGATGAGGAATAACAACGACATTGTAAGTCGTAAAGCGCCAAGAGATTGTGTTATCGACCTTTTACGAAGTTGTGCGATGAGAAATAAATAATAATAAAAAAAAGACACTTACGCGGCAATAATTCACTCTGAAAAAAAGTTGAACGAGTAAACGCGCATATTTCTTTTCCGGTTATTAATATTCATTTCTGTGAATGGAACTGGCAATAAAACTTTTATCGCGAAAAGAAACGTCACTTTTGCATAGAGAAGCGCGCAAAACAGCTCAAACAACACATCATAGGTCGGCGTAAACATCGCATAAAATATGTCGAATTTTGTTTTGTGCGAGAGAGATACGCGCGAGAGGATTCTCCATAAAATCTACAACGTAGATAATCTCGAAAGCCAACGTTTCGTCCATAATAACTTTGCGAATAACAATACGCTTCGGCATAATGAGGTAGTTTGTTACAATATTAATATTTCCTCGTATAATAATATTTAGCGGAAAGTTCTCGGCGCGGGTGCCGCAAAATACCGTTTAGCTCGTCGAGTAAGTAGTTTTTGCACGTGGAAACGAAACTTTTAATTAGTTTAAATCCAACCGTAATAATCCCATTCCGATAGCCGGAGGTAACGCACTTGCGCGAGCACAGACTTTACAAAAGGATAGGCCGCTCTCCGAATTATCGCACACACCGCGTTTCTTAATCTTCTCGGACTGCGAGAGAGAGAAAGAGAGAGAAACGCAAATGAAGATTAAGTGCCGGTAAGTATAACTTACGACCATCTTTCTTTTCGAGCTAGCTAACACAAGACGAGACTAATGGAATTTTCTCCGATCTTCTTCTTCTGCTTCACTTCGCCGTGCGCGAACAATGACTATCGACCACTCCAATCTTTTCTCTCGTCGTGTCGGTTTCGAGAGAGAAGGGGGAAAAAAAAACATTATACGACGAATAAATTAACACATCGATTAAAATTGAACGTGACTTAGTCGCGCGAACAATGGAAGGTGAACGGTCGATGTATTCATCGGACAAAGTTTAATTACTGTTCTATCACGACCGTTCTACACCGCCGCCGTTCTTCATCACCGCCGCCGTGATGTGATCAGCGACTTTTATTTCGAACCTTGCAATTTGCTAAAATTAAATAAAACTCGAAAACGTGTATATATGCACGTACATACACTTGGTATATTTTATCATTTGTTCTTTTTTGTTGTTTTAGCCAATAAAAGTAACGAGTGAAACTCGATAAAGCGATAAATATTGATACGCAAACAAACATAGTTGGTTGTCAAAAGTTTGCTGAGTCATAAGAGAAGTTGCGCGGTTAGATTATATTTTATATATCAACGATAGCACACACAATGCATCGCTTTTCTCGTTCGATGACCTACATACGTATGTAAAAACTAAGAATAACTAAAAAAAAAGTAACAGCGTCCGAGACGCTGAGAAAAAGTAGAATTTTTGGAACGGATTGATCGATTTTTTCGAAGCGCGAAAATCGATGGAAAAATAAAAATATACGAACACATTCTGTATCCTACTTTTTTTTTCGAACTCGTGAAAGAGCAACTTTTCGACACGTGTGTAATAAAAGACGAGAATAAACTGTGACCCTGGTCCGTGCAGAATCCGGTCCGTGAAAAACTAATTCGCGTCAAGACGTGCAGACGTAAGCGACCGCTTTCCTCTCCGAGATTATTTTAATCTCGACGAAAGTAGGCAGCACGCCTACTTACTCAATTGTGACAAATTACATCGCGCGGATTGTGCCGACGGGAGAGAATTCGACGAACGTTCGGCGACAAAGTTCGGACGACGATCGCTTCTTCCGAACGACTTCCCGTTATCGCGATTTTGGAAAGTTGCAAGGTTACGAGATTGTGACGCGTTTCGGAAACTTCCTTATTCTCCGAGGAGAGAGAGAGAGAGAGAGAGTTTTTCTTTTATCACCGAGAGTTGTGATAAGCGCTAAGAATATCGCCGGATACGAAATAACATTGACATTCTCGCTCGAGTATTTCTTCCTTCCTCTCTCTCTCTCGTTCCGCGTTACTTGAAAGAGTGTAAAAAAAAAACAAGTGTAAGAATATTAAGCGTTCGATGTGCTTAGTCTGAGTTTTTTCCCGGCAAATCGAGAACACGTCACGCTGTGCCATTATACAACGCCCGTAATCGCCGATCCAAGGGTGCAAAGCGCTCTCGAGCAAACAATGCAAGAACAAAGTCTCTCCTCCTCGATTGCGTTTACAAGTCGCTTTTCTCTCAACGCCCGGGAAGAAGCTCGCCGGGAAACTCGCCGGGACTATTTTTCGTCGCATTCCAGGACGAATGCTTTCAAACTCGCAACTTGAACTACTTTCTCCGCGCATAGTTGAGAAGAAGAGTTTTTGCGCAAAAAGCGCGCCTCGCGTTAAAAGCGTGGATATAGGTACGTGGCGAAGGTGAGCGGCGGCACGACATCGCGACGACAAGATACCGTTCATTCATTCGATTACGCCGTCACCCGGATGAGATGCTCGGCAGATTTCTCTGACATCCGTAAGCGCGCGCGCGCGCG
>QVNV01024584.1:0-12912 GCA_014825455.1 Pseudomyrmex pallidus | reverse complement strand
TCGAAACGTTCCACATATAATTATTTATTTTTTAATTGATTTCCTGCTTCCACCCGCAGTCCAAGGCTTGAAGGTCTACTTTTACTTTTATTTTTATTGCGGCCGTATTGTTTCATAATAATACAAGTTATATTTTTTAATAATATAAAAATATTGTTAAATTATTTAAAATTAAATATTATGCAGACAATTTAATGTTATAATAAAAATATAAATGCTAAATATATATAGAATTAAATGGCTTTTTAAATATCAATATGGCAGAACTACAAGTTTTGCTAGGTTTTTGTTATCCTTTTGTTATCAAATCGTATCGCGCAGATCTTGCTTCATATTTGGTCTCAGGCTATGTTATCAAACTTTGCTCGGTTTTTGCCATCAATTTGCTGTTCCTTTTTGTCGACAAGCTTGGATATATTTCTGCTAGCAATTTTGCGACATCATTAGATAAAACAAACTCTGCAGTATATTTTATGGCTTTCTGCTAACAAAAATTTGTAACAAGCATTTGGCAAAATCTGCTTTGACAGACTTGGCTATCTAAGTACTTTTAATAACTTTTATTTGTAGATCCCGTCTGTCTGTACTTTTGCACACAAGCTCGTATTTATAGTATAATTTGAATCTTGTTTCAAGAGCGTATCAATTAAATTTCTTAAAACTAAGATTCCAATAACAACGCTTACCTTTGGGAACAGTTGGGCACGAACGAAGAGACCACCGTTGGTATTTGATAATCGGTAGACACCAATGTCGACGATAGGTGATTGTATTTCTTCTCTTCGCCAGCTGCGTGAAACATCACATACTTTTCCTGCGACGCGCGCAAGTTTTGATCGGAGATTTTTGCAGGCTTTTCGCAGTTCGGACTAATATTGCGCAAGATGTCATGTTGCGACACGTTTTTCACGCTCGACTCATAATATCTCTGTTCCAGATTGATCGTATTGGCGGTTTTGTTAACGAAAGCACATCCGCTGGTATTTTCCTTGCTTGTGTAGACCGACATAAAACTGCCGTCAATGGGTGAATCACCGACGGGATTTGTTGCGGTTACGTTAAGACAGACATTTGGCTTTTTACTACGTGTATCATTCACAGGACACTCGCGCGACGTAGGATTCAAATTGTTCAAATTATTTTCCAACGTTCTCACGCATTGGACATTGAACGACGATGACGACGACGATGACGACGACGATGATGACGATGACGACGACAACGACGACGACGACGACGATGACGACGATGATGATGACGACGACGACGATGAAGACGGGAAATAAAGCGTGCTCGAGACGACCTGGGGCTCTTTTCTCACCTTATCTTCTTCTATAACTTGCTCCACAAGTTGGAGCAGCGCGCAGTCGATGGTGTCGCTGCTGTTGACAATTGTTCCTGAAGAATCGTAGATACCTTTCCAACCGGACAGAGATTCGTCGAGCTGTTCCTCGATCTGATAATTCAAGGAGGTTTGATAGTTGAGCGGGCTCGATGCGTCTCCGTACGATTGGTTGGACGAGGATGAAGAGGACAACGCTTGCGGTACACGATAGGTCGACGTGACCTACGGAAAGAAAAGCATTCGAATTTAATCGAGCCACCTTTTATGTGAGTCACATTTCTTATTGATGTCAGTAGAATGGCAAACGGCAACACCGGCATAAATTTATAGAACTTATCAGACAGCTGTGTATTTTATGAGATTCATTAAAAGATGTTTATGCGCAACAGTTAAAACACTTCGTACGCGACATATCTGTCTTAAGGTTGGTTTTCAGAACTCAAAAATTTTTAAGAATTACTTTAGTTTTATATCGTGTTCACATTATATTCGCATGCAATAATCGATCTAGAAGATAAAATTTGGAACTGTACCGGCTTTCATAAGCTTGGATAAACACACAGGTGTGTGCTTGTCCATGTGTTTGGAAGAGAGAAAGAGAAAGAGAGAGAGAGAGAAAAATTAATATATAGATGTTAGCGTTAAAGCCTGAAGCGCGGTGAATCTTAGGATTGACTAGTGAATGCGCAGAATAACTAAGCGTTCTGGTCAGAGTCCGAAATAGTTTTGTTTTTCGGGCTTTTACTGTTGTGTTTTTAGTCAATCTTGGAAGTAACACGGCTGGTCAAGGTTGAAATCTACAAAAATCACCTTAGACTTTAACTATAGTTAATCCTAAATTTGATTAAAACGACTGTTATGGTCAAAGCCCGAAGCACGAGCGTTTCTAGGATTGACTGGTCAATATGAGGAACAACCAAGCGTTTTTTGGTTAAAGTCTGAAATAATTTTAGCCGTCGCTTGTTGTTTATTAAAAAGTTATTTATATTGATAATAACGGACCACCCTCCGATCAACTTGAGCTTCACATATGTTGTCAAGGACATTGAAAAAATCACGTACGCAAACCATGATAAGCTCAGGGGAGTGCAGGTGGAAGATCGTAGTCTCTCCTCTGCAGGGAGGCGAAGCTCCCCTACACGCTTACAACACGAATAAAAAGAACATAAAAGAAATAGTCTTTTTTTAATACTACTGTTTTCAACTTTGATCAGCCGTGTTAGTTACTCCTAGGATTGACTAAAAACACAACAGTGAAAGTCCGAAAAACAAAACTATTTCGGACTTTGACCAAGCCGCTTGGTTTTTTCGCGCATTAACCAGTCAATCCTAAGATTCACTGACTTCGGATTTTAACGCTAACATATGAAAAAAAAAATTCTCATTAATAATTGAATTGTGTTATTTTGAGCAATGTTCGATTATCATGTTCTCAGATCGCGCTTAATAATGCAGTCACTTGCGACATACATACAGCTCCGGTTTATTCGAAGCGCGCGGATTTCGCCGAAGCCCGCTGCTACGCATACTCATGCATTAATGCAGACTTACCTGCGGTGAACCGAGCGGACTACCGATAACATTGACGTGCATTTGCGGCGACTCCAAGTTCGTGGCAGAACCGGGTGACTGAGCGCGACTCGACGTCCGACTGTTCGGTCTCGAGACAACGTGATTGTAGTAACTGCTTGCCGGAGAGTCGGACCAAGTTTTCGCACTTGGCGATGGGATCGAGTGACTGCTGGCGTCTGAGACCACCGCAGCCTGAAAGCCGCCACGCGACAGGATGTCCATTAAGGATTCCTCACTTGCTGGATCATTGACGACTATGGAGGGAAGTGCCGCGGTCTGGAGTGTGATAAATTCTGTTTTATAACGCAACTTCGATGCTACCTATTTGCGTCATTGCCTCGACTCTTTATGTTTATTAATACAGTATATATATATTTTATAGCAATACTCATTAGTGATGCGTATTTACCAGCGATTACAAAAATTAATGAATATTTTACTAAGAAGCTTTTATATATATAGTAGAACTAAAATAGTATATCTTACATAAATAATAAATGTCTAACAGAATTTTGTCAATAAATTATTGCCATTCTAATTATAGAATGGCGATCAACGCTTTAATCTCTTTCATTTTTATAATATAACTAGATTATGTATAAAACAAAATTTGATTTTATTCTCTTTTGTATATTCAAGTCTTATTTATCATGCGATACTTAATATGTCTTTTAACCCATGATATCACAGTTATTAATTATATGATTAAAATCTTCATTAGAATAATGTTGTGTAACAATCAATTTTCTACGATAATTTAATGATAATTTAATGGACTTACATCGGTGCTGAAATTTTCATTTCGAAAGATATTGCCGTTCTCTCCTGTCCAAACGAGGTCCGGATTCTCGCAGACTATCGCACCGATCGTTGTTTGATTTCGATTCGAGTTTGTTAGTTGATCTAAACAGGGAGTCAGTTTTTCACTGTAATCTTTGTTTTTCAATATCTGCTCGGCGGTCTTGTCGTAGTCCACTGAGTGGCTTATGTCTGTGCAGTCGTTCGCGCGCATTAGCCAACTCACCATCGAGTAAGGGTGTCCTCGAGTAGGCTGATAGTCCGGCTTAATCGGTCCTCGTTCGATCAAGTCAGAATCATTGGATTCTTTATCTTGTCGACATTCTCGCTCGGTCTCCGAATCATCGTTCAGATTATTCTGATCATCCATAGAACGATGGCGTTCCTCATCGGGTGATATTTTGCATATATTGAGCGGCAAACAACCTTCGTTGTCATTGATCTTACTATCATTTTCATTATTGTTCAAATCTTCGTTGTCGAGATGTTGACTTGTTTGCGACTCACAGCTGCCCTGGTACTCCGCGTTGTACAAATTGTTGCTTTTAACGCGTTGCGTCTTGCCGACATTCTCGTTATCGTCATGGACGTTATCGCGTGAGAGTTGCAGGTTCTCGATCTGCTCGATTATGTCATCGAATTTGTTCAGCTTCTTGCGGAAGTCCTCCTCGATATCGAAATTCTTGTCTGCGTCCGCGCTTGAGCGACAAGAAGTATCAGTGCTGGTAGACATGTCTTCGGACTCGATTGATCCGTAATCCTCCTCCAAAGAACTCACGGACGAACAATCCGGAATCGAAACGCATCGCAACGTACACTTCTCGATTTGAATCGGCGTGACTCGGCTGCAGTTTGCCATTGTAACAATTTGTTTGGATTTCTCTCGATTCTGTAGTAATTTTATAATTGCTCAAAAACAAACATCTTGATCAAGAAGTTTCGACCGTCTTTATGTGCTTTGTCGTCAGCTAGTATTTTTGACTTCCAAATCTTCTTTTCAATCTGTGTAACATGTTAATAGCATATATATATATATATATATATATATATATACACATTGAGCAAATCGAGAAAGAAAAATAATTTTTTGAAATTTTAATACATATATATATATATGTATACAATTTTGTGTATGTATATATATATATATATACACAAAATTCTTTTATATACAAATCTATAAAAAAATTTAATATAAAAATGTATACAAATTGATAAAAAAATTATTGTTACTAAAATATTAACAAAGTATTATAAATATATTATTTTTTTCTATAGGAAGTGTTATATATATGAAGACACGCAGAAAGAATATTATCTGTGTATATGCAAATGCGCACATTCGGAAATCGTGTTTTTCAAGATCGCGTCAATTATTTATGAAACAGTTTGCACATTTGCGTCATAATAGCGCAAGTAGGAAGAAGTACATGTCTGCTAGACATAAATACTTTTCATTATTATGCATGTTGATATCTATTTCTTTTGTTATTGAAAGCCTTATCGTTCGATAGTGTCGTTTATTAACACCGCGCATTATACGTCTCTGAGAAAAAACACATACACATTATTATCCTTGAAATTATATACTAAAAATACTTTTAAATGTATTTAAAAAAAGATAAAATTAATAGTTATAATTTTTTATTAATATTTGATATTATATAAAGTTTGCGCAAGATTTTACAAATTTTGAAATGTTGATCGCACTCAAAGTATTGAGACTTTTTTTATTAAAACAAAATGTAATGGCAACTCATCATCTTACGACAACAAAACAAAAAGACTATGTTAACACTCAATTGTGTTGAAATCGACGTAAAGACAAAATGAATTTCTGATTAATTTCAATTAATGCTACACTCTGAAAAAATCGAGTTATTCGGCATAAAAATAGAATTATTAACCACTTTGAATATGATAATTTGCTTGATTGTGCGAGATATTATCATAATTTATCTCGCAATACACAATATAAAATAATGCGTCAGGCAAACGACGAGGCGTGACTCATTTAGGCGTGACAATGTCAAATATATATCATGGATTCGATTGATTACATATCGAAAACGTTAATGGACCGAATTGACGAAATCAATTGTGTACAGTTGTCTATTCGATTGTTCAAATAACTTTGCTTTTAAAAAACAAAAAAGATACGGTTTTGAAAAAATTCAGTTTATTTTTGTCAGTCATACAATATCACACAACTGTCCAAAAATTTCGGGAGCTTTTGATCGAGTTTAATTTGTATCGTCCGATTATTTACATTTAAAAAAATATATTATTCGCTGCTCGCGTTCGATTTTACATTTATTGCAAAACTTTCAATCGGAGGTCACAATCTCGAGTCATAAATCGTAAGAATTTGATTAACAAATGTGTTCCCGATGTAATGCTGGATTTAAAGCTGGATTGTTGTACTGAAATAAAGATCCGATCGTGATGCGTAGCTCTCAGAAGCGAACAATGAACGAATATAACAAACTTTAAGTAAACTTCTGCAGAACTTCATCTCGAATTCCTAAGAAGTTGGCACTTGTACAACAAAGCGCAGACGTCGTCGCGCGAAATAAACGTGCACAGTTGTTGGAAAACTGCTGAGTTTCTCGGTAATCGTGTAAATGAATTTATTGACAAAGATGAATGTTCTGTCCCGACCATATATTATCCCGTTCTTGTCATTACCGACACACACGCGTGCGCGCGTGCGCGCGCAATCATCACGCGTGCGTATTTTTCGCGCGCGCGCAGTATACATCTCACGCCACAATAGCGACGACTGCATAAAATTACGCTGCATAATACAGTTTTTTACTAAAATACAAGATTCTTATACAAGATAGAAAAAAACAATGTAATAGCTTCCGTTTGAGTTATTAATATTCTCTTGATTGTTGGTTGCTTGCTGATATATAATTTCATAGATAACAAAGTACTTTCTTAGAACTAAACTTTCAAAAACGCAAATAGATAAGAAAATATTGACTTTCATTGTATATTAAAGTCAACATTACAATATCGATATTTTAGATTGACGTAAATAGTTCAATATAAATATTATTGTACGTACAACATATTTATATACAATGTTTTTAGAAAAAGTAAAGAAACTACTTGAATGTATTGTGAAAACATAAATCTAGATTCAAAAATTTCGTTGATTGCGCATTTTGACTCAAAGAAACGATGCTTATATGATTACTGAACGTTTTTTTGCAAGAGCTCGAAAGCTTTTTTGCGAGAGCTATTTCTGGCCGACTCGCAAAAAGTCAGTGTATCTATTCATGGATGTTAGAACAGTTCAGAAAAATATTTGCTTAAACTGATGAATTAACACTTTATAAAGTATAATAAAAAGTACAATAATATTGCAATTAATTACCTTGAGTATTTTCTAATGTCGAATCGATGTCGGCGGTGTGACAACCGCGCTTTTATATTGCCTGGCAATACAGTTTCCAAACTCGTAAAAAAAAAAAAAAAAAAAAAAAAAAAAAAAAAAAAAAAAAAAAAAAAAAAAAAAAACGTAACACTGGATAAGTGCCTTTTACGGCTTCAAAAGTGTTTAAGAACGCAATTTGTTCACGCCGGCTCGTGCGTTACTGCGCCGATTTGTAATCGATCGCGATCTTATCGGTCCGCGATATTCCACACTTCACGACGTTTGAACATATCTTCATTTTTTCTCGTCACACGTTCTTCCAGTATGGAAACGTCCTCCAGATTGCGAGTTTTCCAAAACGTTCGCGTTTTGGAAAATTTATGCGCGTTAACAAGCTCTCTCTATCTCGCTTTCATAAGGCTTTGTTCTAATATATAAAGTATATTCTTATCTGTCACACGTACTTCATTGTTATCATGTCACTTGCGAACGGATGAGTGCGAGTTATAACTCGTTAATTCGGACTTTCTCGATTCTCTTCTGGCGAGAAAATTGACACAAAAAATGGCAAGGCGATGTACAGCGAGACAAGAGATCCGGACGCAAAAAGAGAACACACACACACACACACACACACACACACACACACACACACACACACACACACACACACACACACACACACACACATGCATGCACGTACGCATGCATCAACACGTTATTGCGCGTACACTCGCGTGCTCCGATCGAAGTCAAGTCAGATCATGAGTGTCGCTGTATGCATCTTCGACGACCTTCGACGTTTAACCGAGCGCGTCTCCAATATCGGTCGAACACACATGGACTTCTTATCTCCGACTGCGACTTTTGTCGACAGCAGCGGTAATCTCAGAGGCCAGAAAAACGCGTTCTCTCTTCTTCTTCTATTTTTTTTTTATGTCTATCGTTCGTTCTCTCGTGACACCAAAGAGCAGAGGAAACTGTTGTTTCTTCTGGAATTTCCGTACTTCTTTTTTAATCGCGCGCGTATTTCCCAGCGCAAGCCTCTATCAAGGCTGCGCACAACCGCAGCACGCGCGCACACAGGAAGACACGCCGTGTGTAAGACGGACGATGCGCGAAGACGATTCTGCTTTCGCGAGTTCTCGGATTTTACGCCTTTCGGAACGAGAGACTATATATGACAGTGATCGCGTGTCTTACGCGTGTCCAAAGGCGAGAAGTCTCCGAGTCACGATATCAACTTGCCTACCTGATCACGAGCGATACGCGCGCATGACTACGCGGCCAGCGAATCACACGCGTGCCGACGACCCGATGCAAACGCGCTGTACCGCTCCTTGCACCGTCCGCGGCTTCCGTCGATGGCTTCCGTCACAATCGCTTTTGCGTATATCAGTAACGTACTTACTTCAAATATATCAGCACATGTTGTGAAAAAAAATAATATTTTATACGTTTAGATATTAAAAATAAACAGCGAAATATGGCGAGAAGCTTACAATAAAACTTGTATATTACATTAGGAATTTATCAGTCATGTTTGCATTTAAGTTTGTTATTTTGTTGAGATTTTTTTTAATCAAAGTTTTTTTTATCAAAATTGTTACATAAATTTCGATCTCTTAGATAGTTAATTGCACATATGTCGCTAATTTATTTTTACAGATATCAAGGTCGTTTCAAATATTAGGAAAAAGAGACAAAATCAATTCACATACACATAACGCAGATATTTCGTTGTGTATGATAAACATTCTTGGATATATTTATAACATGTTTGAAGGTTACAACATATATATATATATATATATATATATGTACGTACTGAAACTATTATTAGGTATTTGAAGTAAATAACGTAATCACACTTTTACGAATCGTCGAGTGACTACGGTCGTGGATCGGGACCATCATTGATACGCATGCGTTGCGGATGATGTCATCGTCGTTCACGTCGTTCCTCGGATACACTCGCCTTTACATCGTATATTTCAGTGTATTTCTTGCTTACCAACGTTGTGCACGAGCGACTGATCCACTAAATACACACTTCTCAAACGTGCACTATGCAATATAGCGTGCATAATTCTGATGGATATTATGATTGCATCTTATCTCCGGTATTTTTGCTTTTAATTAGTTTTGCTTATCTCCGGTATTTTTATTTTTAACTTTACATTGTGGACTTTTGCGTCAGCTAAGAGATGTACACTTAAAATAATCTTTAAAAAAAAGGACAGAAGAAAAAGTTGTAACAAAGTAACAGCTTGCATGCATATTAAAACCATCAAAAAGATATCACTAAAAAGTATTTGCTAAAACAAGTAGATACTAATTGTAGAGACAGAGTAAATATATTTTTAGGTATTGAAAAAAAACTTGTTGACATTTATAAAGCACACAATTGTAATTAAAAAAAAAAAACGTTTTTTTGTTGGTCTTACAGTAGGTAACACTTATAATGTGGAAGTTCGCTACATTTCGAAAAAGAAATCGCGATACAAAATTGCGGCAGATTTCTACGACTGACATTTTCTACGACTGTTTGAATAAAACGCAATAGATGCGTCACAAGTCCGAAAAACATGAGATGCGACAGTAATAAAAATTAAATAATGAAGCAACAAAGATGGCAATGAACACAACAGTTATTTACTCGTTCATTTCTTACTTGTGAAAAAAGCTCTGTAATAAACAGTTCGTATCAATAATGAGCTAACATTGAGCGTTAAGTTCATTTAGCTTATGCGAGCGAGCTTCAAAGCTTTGTAGACTTAATCATGTATGTACACTGTACATACATACAGATCAGCAATATTAGCGTTTCTTGAATAGAGAGCAGTCTTTTTATTATCTCTATCAATGTACGCACATAACGCCAATCTTATTTTGTCTTTCGACTATTGAGTTCGCTCATCGACCACATTCCGTTTAGAAAATGGCACCAGATGTGACGCATCTGCTCTACAATAAATGAGAAAAAGAGACGGAAAGTTTCTGACTCATCAAAATGGTTTATTTCTGCCGATGTTTTCTGTTCCTCGCAGCACATATGCGACAAAAGCTCGATATATTTATCTCCGATATAAAGTTCATATCTATTTCTTATTTTTTTTATTGTAAACTCACCAAAGTGACAATATTTACGACAAGTTTTGTTCAAAAAATCTGCCTTGCGTAACATGAGCGCATTAATTAAATTCTCCTCGATTTTTCTTTTCTTGTTTTTTTCTTCTGTTTCTCACGCTGGTAAATCGTATCTTTTCTCGCGATTCCACTTTCGAGGAAAGCCAACCAGTTCGAATTGCGTTCTGACATCGAAATGTTTACGATGTTTGTATGCTAAATTAATCATGATCTCTTTGCTCGGCTGAATGCCGATTATTATTATCGTAAGTAAACATAAACAATTAGCATACTTAAAAGTTGAAGAAGCATCATCAATACTCTACACAAAAAGAAAAATGCATACTGCATTTAAGTTTAACCTTAATCCTGTAAACATTTTTTTTTTAGGTACGTATTCTGCACAACTCGAATATTTATGTCTGACACGATTTTTCGGATGTAGTTCCGAATGACCCCTGCTTCCGATCGATTTGAAATTTTGCACAAAAATAGTGTTCGATAGGACAAACAAAACGCGCGTAGTCTCCACTTCGGGAAATGAGAAACAAATTAAAAAAAAAAAAAATAAAAACTTTATAGACTAAAATCGATTTTAGGTGTATTTCAGAATGATTCTTTTTTCTGATCAATCTGAAATTTTGAACAAAAATAGTGTTCGATGAGACAAACAAAACGCACGTAGTCTCAACTTCGAGAAATAAAAACCAAATTTCTAAAAAATTAAAAACTATATAGACTAAATTTAGGTCCATAAGTATATCGTATCACAAGTTTAATTGAGAGCGTCGTGTTTGCCCACGTTGCGATTGCCCACGTTGCGTTTGCCCACGTTGCGATTGTCCACGCGTTGCGATTGCCCACAGTGCCGATTGCCCACCTCCCGATCAATAAAAATAAGTAAAAATGTTGCGAGGGGAAATGCAGAAAGAAAAATTTAGGTTAGGTTTAGATTAGGTTTTAGGGGGGGGTGCAGGGGGGCGCAGCCCCCCCTGCCTACACGCTTGTAACATAAACAAAAAACCATAAAAAATTGCACTGCGCAGTCAATTGCAACGTGGTTAATCGGGACTGTGGGCAATCGCAACGTGGGCAAAAGACTCCCACTCGTTTAATTTCCACGTAAAGCGAGATTCAATACAAATCTACCCTGCACGGGGGGGAGGTGCAGGAGGAGGGGCAAAGCTCCCCTTTTGGTGGGACGCAGCTCCACCCTGCCTACACACTTACATAACACTGACAAAAACTTACTTTTTTTATGGTTTTTAGAGACTTACTACATATTATATAAAATCAAATTTAGTCGATATAGTTTTTATTTTTTTTTAATTTGTTTTTTTTTTCTCAAAATTGGGACTACGCGCGTTTTGTTTTTCCTATCGAACACTATTTTTGTGCAAAATTTCAGATTGATCGGAAAAAGAAATTATTCTGAAATACACGTAAAATCGATTTTAATCGATATAGTTTTTATTTTTTTAAATTTGTTTCTAAAATTTGCAAGGAAATATGAACATTGGACTGAAGATGATTAGCGAAAAGTACTTTTTTCTGACGAGTCAAAATTTCAGTTATTTGGAAGTGACGGCAGAAAGTACGTACAACGTCCGACAGGCACAAGATATAACTCAAGATACCAAATTCCTACCGTAAAACATGGTGGAGGTAACGTGATAGTTTGAGGATCATTTTCTCATGATGGAGTTGGGCTATTGGTCGAGATCAAAGGTACTATGAATGCTATACACGCATATGTATATACGCATAATAATTTTTAATTTAATTTTATAGTTTAATATTAATTTAATTTTAGTTCAATATTATTTAATTTTAAATAATATTTTGAGCGCGTTCTTAGAATATTAAATATTCTAACAATGCGCTCAGAATATTATTTAACATTAAATAATGTTACGCACTTATAAGGTAGCAATATGACAATTGTAATAATACAGTTAATAAATGTTATGAAATTAAATTTCACTTTTTTCTTAAAACTCCAAACGTAAACACCATGCACTAATGTCTGAAGTATATTTACGTTACACTTTGGCGTTCTTCTTGAAAAATCTATACTTTACACTTCTATACTTCTCAAACTGTGGGTCGCGACCCCCTTGAAGGTCGCGCAAGAGAATTGTGGGGGTCGCGAAAACTTTGGCAAATTGTTCGCAGAGTATCCCTTCAACTTAAAATGTTATTTGTTAAATTCTCAACTATTGGTAACCAAAGATAATTACAAAAAGCATTTTGATTTAAGACATTTAAGATGTTTACTTAAAGTAAAAAATCATATTATAGTTATATAATAATTATAATATTGTTGCGCTCGCGGTGGCGAAACGACCCCGCCGTCGATTCTCGCGACCCGCGCACACGTCCGCGGAAATGAGAGAGCGTGGCTTATTCACAAAACGCTTTATTATAACACGTAATACAGCGATTATTACAGAATACGAAACCAGTCGTAAAAACACGTCGTGACAGATTCCGCGATTCTCAAATACCACAGCCTCGGTCGCCCGGCAACAAACAGTCGCGCCGAGCGCACGCCGTTCAGGCGGCTCCCGCTCCCGCGGTGCCCCTCGCGTAACAATATGTAGAATAGAGTAATGAAACGTTCGTACATCTTTTCTCACTGTTCAGTCTTTGTATTATATTTATCAGGCAGTGGTGTTCGAGC
>QVNV01024524.1:0-25802 GCA_014825455.1 Pseudomyrmex pallidus | reverse complement strand
CAAAATTCATTAAGCTAATTGGACTAATATATGTATCTCCAAAGAAAACTGCGGCTCTCTGCCGCGCATCAGAGCCTCCGCACAGCGAACCCTCTGTGTATGTGTGTCTTTTGTCGTAAAAACTACGCCGGCAATGAGAAATGTTATGCGATACATCGCACGTCGCGTCCATTATTTTTATTAATATTTATCATTCTATTTTTCCTCGCGTTTTCTTTTATATACATTCGCGGTAATTTATTCGTCTGGGTTTTAATAGGAAAAATTATTCATCACACAGCGAATCAATAATTCCCCTCTCCTTTCCTCCGTGTCTCTCTCTCTTCTTATCTCGACTCTTGAATCTCCATTAACACTGGAGATCCGGTCGGTCGGGTGCACTTAACATTTTTTCCGAAGGACTAAACAATCAAAAACCGGAATCCCCAGAAAATAGGATCTGTCGAGGCATTGATCAAACGGGATAGAACAATGTGCGCCACCGGGAGATTTCGCGGAAAAAAAAAAAACTTCGAACGCACTCACCGGTTTGGAGGGAAACAAACGTGCGCGATGGGAAAAAAAAAAGAAGAAAAACGGCGGAGGAGAGGGAGGGGGAGGGGAAAGGGAAATGGGAGAGCGCGAGAGAAAGAGATGTAAAATGCGCGCCATTATCAATCCTGATGTATTGTTCTGTCAACGGAACGGAGCGGAGTCAACGGCGCCTGACATGACCTAGATGAAATCGAGGACTCTCGTGTGGGAATACGCGCGCGGGAAAAAAAAAAAGAAAACAAAAAAAACAAAACACGTGACGATACTCGGATTCGCGCGGACGCGTGTAAAATTTACAGAAGCAAAGTCCACTTGTGCGATTAACCGGAAAAATATGATTCGCTTCGGTGATATCGAATGACAAAATTATCCGCGCGCGCGTATATGGTTTGCGACAAGCGCGTTTGGACTTTGTTTTGCCAAGTTTTTAGATTTAACAAACGCGCGCGCGCGCGCACACTTCGCACAAAATACAAATCCATTCGCGAGTTTCCATGAGAGAATTGTGACGTTTTTGTAATTGTCGTCGATTGAGTGCGGCGAATCGGATGGCGCAATTAACGGCGCAGGAGCGAGTTTTGCGCGAAACTGCGCGAATACATAAATCACTACATCGCAATCAGAGTGTTCGTAGTGCATCTTCTTGAGCTAGACGGTAAGTCCGCGATAATTGTGTCTGTGATTGCTAACCGAAACGAGGGGGAAAAAACCAGAAGCTCTAAAAACCGAGGAAGCTACTAATAAAAGTTTTTGCAGACCTTGTCTCTGATCTCCTGTCGCATCTTCTCCCGTTCCTCTTCCATTTTGCGGTGCTTCTCCTTTCTCCGTTCCTCGGCCTCCCTGATAGCCTCCTGCCTTTCTCTCTCGGCCTCTTCCTCCTTTTCCTTGTCGTCCTCATCGCCACCCTCACCGCCTACTGCTCCTAAAATGCAGAACATTTTTTCGTGCATTTTTTTTTTAAAGACGCGTAAAGAGACAATTTATTAATTCAGTAATTATGCACAGTGTTGAAACAAACTACAGAGATTGTGGAAAAATAAGAGTTTAATTAAGGTAAATGTTTTAATGACCGCAAACATTTATTGAGGAAATATAATTATTATAAATATTAATCAACAATTATTAGATACAAATATAATTATTAATGTAATTATTAGATGCGAATATTAATTACATAATAACAAATGCAAATTTAAGTATTTTAAAAAATTAATAATTTTTAATTAATACTTTTTCTCTTTATGTGTACGTACATGAGTAATTTGTTACAATTATTTTTTTTTTTCAATGAATGTCCGGCCAGTGGTGCTTCAAACGGTCATTGGGACATTTATATTCAGCAAGTAATTTGTGTGATAATTTAACGCGTTTAAATTGTAAAGTGTTCGCTTCCTTTGAGAGCGTATTTAATAAAAAATCGTTGCTCCTCTCTTTCGAATGCCGAAACTGCTGTTGCGCAATAGTGTGGGCGTTGTATCGCGGATAAAAGTGTAAGACTTTTCGCAAAAAAAGGCGCAGAATTACGCGATGGAATCTTCGCGCGCTTCGATGAAAGCAAAAAAAAAAAAAAAAACACCGAAAATTAATACTACTACTATCCCGGCGCCAATTCATCCCTATTCTCTCTTTTTCTTCGCGTATTTCGCGCGTTGAAAAGATGCTTTGAAGTCCAATCAATCTTTCTCTATTCTGTCCGTCGCTATTTGGAGCAACTGAAATTCCAACTTTGAAGAACGCCAAGAAAATCTCAACGCCGTTATACACCCACTCTAGACAAATCCGTACACAAGGATGAACTAATTAATGACGTGCCGTAACAACGTGATAGTAAGAACAACAAAGTAGCGCTTCGCTGATAATATCGACACAATCTTTGATTTAAAAGCTTAATTTTAGAAAAAATTTAATTTTATATCACGCACGCAGACCCGAGAAAAAGATGAGGCGCATTTTTATCTCGCGTAGGAATCAAATCAGAAATTTAAATTCGAATTTCCAAATCTTTTTAGCGAAATTTTCCGCTGAGCCGAATAAAAAATCGTTATGCAAGTACGCCGTATATTCGAAAATCGCGCGCGAAGCGATTTAAAACACGTTCCGTGTCCTAAAAGAGATTAATAACAGGATTCCTGCGGTTTTGTCTACCGGCTCATTCCTACGTTCGACAAAACCGTCGACGAGAGAGAGAGAGCAAGTTTTATTTGACAGAATGAAATTCTCCCGCGGTTATCCGAGAATTTTGCGTGACGTCACGCGCGTTGAAGAGGCGACGCACCGGCTGTTTTATCATAAAAATGTTTTCACGCCAATTTAGAGTTTGTGTTTTCCCGCAAAACTTTTTTTTTCCGCTCAATTTTTTTGCGTGTTTTTTTATTTTTCCACGTAAAATCGCGTTTCATAATTGAAGCGCAACCCGATCGCGCGAAGCGACGACGAGTTTCTCGAAGGGAAGAAATTACCCGCGAGACAAAAAACAGATCGACACTGAAACGCCCCGCCGTCCGGTGTGTAACGAAACGCGTCCGAGTGAATTCCGACCACTCGTTAGTAGTAAATACTATTTCCGTACAAACGGTGGAAAATCGGTCGTTCAAAACACCTGCGGCCCGGTAGTGTCACGAGCATTCGGTCTCGCACTGGCCCCGTTGCATTGTCATCGGTATCTAATTGAATCTGCATCTCTCGCAGCTCGCACAGATACGTGTAACGCGCCGGGGTCTCTATTACAAATGAACGGAAAATTAAAATGTCGCCCGCGAGCGATAAACAAATGCGTTCGCATCCATCTCTCCATGGAAAACGAGCGAGTGCAGCTGCGAACGGTTCAAGTTAATGCCAGATGCGCCGATCACGGTGAGATTATGATTACGGGGCAATCGGAAATATCGTCCGTTTCCAGTCGCGCGTCAAACGTTGCGTCGCGTTTTTCCCTCGCCGAGATGAATAACGAGAGAAAGCACACGTGTTATTTTATGCGTCAACATTTTGTAAATTACTGAACTTGTTTTCTGTTGCACGATAAGTGTCCAATGACCAGATACTGTTGAACATTTATTGAAGAGATAATTATCATAAAATACTGATTTACGCGCTAGGAATTATATTAAAGCGATATTTAAATATTAAAAATATTTTTAATTTTCATTATTTATAAAGTAACATTTGAAAATATAATCTAGAAAATATTTAAAACATCGACAGTTGTTTAACGAGTCTGATAATTGTTTCTTTGATCTCAATGTCCGGCCATTTAAACGTTTATCTCTTTACTATTATGACCTCAATTTGATTTAAAAAAAAATTCTATTTTCTGTGTGCAAAAAACGTAACTTCGTAGAGTACGCGCGTTCGGTCGACGTGCATGCGAAACGTGTCCTTGTTCGAAGAAACCGAAATGAAATTTGCACTTTAACTGGTCTTTAAAGATCGAAATCGTCTCTCTCTCTATTTCGACGCAAACGAAGATAACGAGCCGCAAAAGAGAAGGTTGGATTTCGTTCTCTTCGTTTCTCGCTCGTCTCGGATGCTGTGTAACGCTCAATCGCCGTTTCATCGAGAACAATCCGCCCGTCCAATCATCGCCACGCAGATGTTAGCGAAAACGAGTTTACAACGAGATTTCAAATAGTCCGCCCCATCCAGGATTCGAATTTCTCGCCGAACTCCGTGCGTTCGTGTTACCACTTGGGTTGTAAGTTAAAAACGCGCTCGGACGTTCGGAAACAATTCATGGATTCCTCTGTATTTTGCGCGAGCGAGTTTCGCGACGAAAGCGCGAGAGAAGAGAGCGCTTGAAAAATAGAAAACGATTAAATAATTCAGGCGCAAATAGCGAGATCGCGAAAATATTTAGCGATACACTCTACGAAGTCCTCGCAAACTTTTTGAAACAACTGAAAAATTGCGAACAGAACGCGGTTTGTTTTTTAAAACCTTTTTTTTTTTTTTTTTATCGCGTACGCCAAGAGATTTTTCGCATTATTATTATCCGACAACAAGTGGCATGTTTTATGCATGAGAGCAAAATCTCAAACAATTTGTATCCGATACTTTGGGCTCAATCTACAATATTTCGTTTTCTTTTCGATTTTCGTTGCGTTGAAAAAGAGAGAAAGGAATAAAAAAACGATATCAATGGCACGTCGAAATAATTTCAGAGCGAAATCGGTCGCATCCTCAAAAAAAAGCCAGTTCCAGATTTTACCGTCCGCAAGATCCGATTTGCATGCAAATCTGCCTGAACCCCGGATCCCGGTGTCCACTCGCGCGCGCGCGCGCGCGCGTTATATTCGCGTACGTTCCGCATTGTTCCCTCGCTAGATTTGGAAAGAGTGAAAAGTTACCGTTTGTGGTCGAGGAATTGGATTATATTATCGAAAAACACATTCGATACATTTCGCTTCGCAAAGTAACCGGAGGAAGAGAGAGAGAGAGCGAGATGATACAATAAATCCCTTTTCGTTCTTTTTTCCGTATTGTACGCGCGCGATTTCGAATCAAAGAGCATATAACTTTTGCAAAAATGTTTTCGTTGCGAAACGCGCGTTTACAAACGGAAAAATATTATTCTTCTCTCTCTCCCTTTCTGTTGGAGACTCTTTTAGCGCTTCATCGATTTCACGGGTAAAAATTTTATACATGTATTCACGACGGCGCTTATACCGATGGGTCGCACGATTATACGCGACCCATTAGTCGCGACAGGAGCGACTAAACGCTAACTCGATTAGCTGTCAACAATCGATTGAATAGAGTAATCTATAATACACTCGCTATTCATTGACACGTTTGCACGCTCAACCCCCTGGCATAACTAGCATCTGGTAACTAGCATCTACTAGGAGCTTAGAGGTCAAGCAGTCTTGATTAAGCCACTCCGACGTAATTAACTGAATCTCGAGAACTCGCGTTTCCATTCGAACGCAGCTCGCCTCGATTGTAACACATCGATCGCTTGAGCGCGCGTTGCATTTTCAGCAACGAGCGCGCGGCGCGCGTCGCTTGAAAACCAAGTCGGGATCTTAATTCGCCGTTTAACGCGTTCTGTATTTTAATGTTAAAAAAAAAAACACACACGGGACGTTATTTAACGCGCGAACGACGACGAGAAGGACCTTCGAGTTCTGTAATCGAAACGAGTTAGAAAAGTAATTCAAGAGGCGTCTCAATGTCAGCGACCACGCGCGATCGATGGGGGAAAAAAGCTCGATGCTTTTTTTAACCCGAACAAACTTCGCGTCGTCACTGCATCGTCGCCGTAAGTAAGAGTTCTCGGTGCTCGGTTATTCATTTCCGGTACGGGACTGTGGAGATGTGTACATATATATATATATGAAATATATATAGTAGCGGTATCACAGAGCTTCTCTCCTTCGTGACGGAAGTGTAGCGAAGGAGAACGGAGGGTTCTCGCGTTAGAAGTTGATTGTTCCGGTCTCTCACGTGCGGTATGTAAATCTCCCCAACATCGGAGAGATTCTGTCTATCTATCTCTCTTTCACACATACACACACACACCCTTTCGCTCGAGCTCGAAATCCCTCGACCTCACTGCTGACTCCGACGTTTCCTTCGTCAGAATTTTTTCCTCCCCTCCGCAATTTATCGACGCGGAGAAATTTTTGCTTAAGTATTGACGTGGAATTTCGCCGCCACCGCGGTGAGTGATTTATTGTGGATGTTTAAGATTAATGATCGTATATACACGCTTAAATGAATGTTAAAAAAGACGCCTGCGGATAATTGTGGAAAAAAAAAAACGTCTTGTCGCTTTTTTCGAGGATCTTATCGGTGCAGAAATGCGGCGAACAATGCGCGATCGGGGGCGCGAGTGTTAACCTTGATCTCCTTGTTACTCGCTCGATACTCGCTCGGACTTCATTTTTCTCGCGAGTTTTCTCAGTGAATTACAAGTTCGTGAAAATTTTTTAATTCCTTGATACACGTGCGCTTACGTAGTAGTATCGATATTCGCGGTGCGCGCGTGCATTGTTGCAAAACGTTAGCAACGGCAGACTCGAGAAGTTTGAAATTAGTTCTATTGATTGTTCCTTTGGCGGCGGTGGCGCGTATTGATTCGGACGGCACGAGATTATACAACAGCGAGGCAATTTCTCTCGTGGTTAAATCGCAGCAAGTGTGCATGTGCCGTACGCTCGCAGTTACTTTGCAAAATTGTCGAGTCGCACGATAGTCTGCGTCAAGCTGTATGATACGCTTTGTGATCCGATCGTGATTATCTTTCAAAGTAAAAAAAAAAAAAAAACGATACAGAAGAGAATCCGAACTGGCTACTGCGGTTTTTGCGCAGAGTTAGCGCGTTAGTGTATTTTATTTTTTTTGTTTTTTTGTTTTTTCATGACAAAGCGTCGCGAAATTCCAACAAAATTGTGCAACAAAGTAATAACTTGCTCACTACCCGCATTGACACGAAAATCACTTGAACGAGATATATTTAATATCAAATAAAAATTAATAAATTTATTTTAATAAACACTTTATTTTAATAAATTTATTTATCTGTTTATTTTTAATGTATCTGATTTCTGTCGCGACAAAGCATCGCGAAATTCCAGAAAATTATAACAAAGTAATTTGCTTACAACCCCGCATTGACATAATTTTTTATATATTTGATATTAAATAAAAATTAATAAATTTGTAGAAATATATTAATATAAAAGCTATACGTACAAAATATTACAAAAACACACTTGTTCAAAAAGGATTAAACAAATCGCCGTCACTAACGATATTTTTAATAGAAAATTTTACACAGTTAGAATACATTTGTTTAACAATGTGGTAAGGCGGTTTAGAAATTAAATAAAATTTTTCCGCACAAACTCGAAATAGATTACGTATGATAGTGGCGCGCAAATGTTTGCGTACGTGGCTGCATTCGCCTTGCAGCTTGTACTGCAGTAAGCGACCCCACCACCTCGGCGAATTTTTGCTGAATATATGAAAATGGTTCTTTGTCGAATAAGCAAAAAGGAGGACTCGAAGATACTCGTTCAGCAATTTCGCACGTTGCACAGCACAATTGCGTGGAACTAACGTGCGTCACAATAGCGCGAGCGTGTTTTCGCGTCGTAGAAAAGTTCTTTAACAATCTTCGCCGCTTCGATCTTTTCCTCGCTTTAACTTCAATTTCACTCGCCACGTCACACTCAAAACAATACATTTCGTTGTTCGCGTATAAACGTAAAACAACAACTGTAAAACAATTTTTCCTTTTAGTTTGCGTTAAAAATAAATTTGACCAAAGGACGATCGGTAAAATACGTTCGCAATAATAAACCACGCCGCCGTCTCTAAGTGACTCTTCGTCGAGAGTTCGGACATAAATTCACAGACTTTCTACTTTTCCTTAAGACTTTATCGTCTGGATAAGACAAACCCAGAAACACGAAAGTAGCATTGAAAAGTTTTTGCCTCAGGGAGGAGAGAAACGACAATACCAATGCGCACAGTGGTGCTCTTTAGAGATGGGAACTATGCGAAGATTTAAAGAGATTACAGTATCGGTAAAATAACAACACGGCTATATCCGTACACTGTCACATTTTCACAGCGCAATAATAATTTTGCAATAATATTGCAAAACGAAGAAAACCGGAGTTTAATATACACCTTTCAAGCGCGCCGAAGATCTGATATTGGTTTTCGATGTTGAAAAAGAAAAAAAACATTATTGCAAAACTTAATTTGTAATTCGAGAGAATTTTTTATTTTTAGAACATGTCGCAATTCACACGATCGAATAACTCAAAAAGGACTCTTTTGTTTTTTATCAGACACATATTTTAAACAAGTTAAAAATTTTTTAATCACAGAAGCTCCGCTTTATTTTCTCGCGACACATAAATAGGATCATTTTCGTGTTTGGTGGCCGGATAAAATAAAAAGTAGGTTACACGATGAAGGCAGGCAAAGCAGAACAAGAGCAGATGGTGCTCGTTAAAGAGCAAGCTCGAGAGAGAGAGAGAGGACAAGCTCATTTCGGAGACGGACGTGGGCTCCTCTCTAAGTCGACGATGTGAAATTCAATTATTGCTTCCGGTAAGAGAATTATCTCAAGAACGATCTCGACACTCATCGGCTAAGTTATTTGACGAAGATTTTCATTACAAATTGGGTTACAACGGAATTTCAATCTTCATTATCGATAATCGAATCGTAATCGCAACGAAGAGAGAGACGATGCAAAAGCCAGGTTTGCTAATGAAGATATTTCTCCCCGTGATGAATATTCAAGTGTCGAGTGAGAGTTTATCAGCGCGGTGAAGTATCGCGAATAAATATCGGGATTCTAAATTACATTTTTTTTTTTTGAGCGATCACACACACACACGCGCGCGAAAAAAAGAAGCGTTTCGTATAATCCGCGCTCTTTATATTCGATCATTTGTATAAAAAAGAATCAATTTCTTAAACTTTACGTATCGGGGACACACGTCGCACAACTCGCGACCCGAATGACAAATGAATGTACATCATGCGTATATGTGAGTGTATGTATGTGTGTGAAAGAGAGAAAGAGTCCGTTTGGAAATGATTGAAAAAACAGAAAAAAAGAGAGACGTGGAACCTCCTCTTTATTCAATATCATAACACTTTAATACCTTAATCCTCCGGTCTGCAGACGAAGGTCTCACGATTAAGAAAGAGCCGTTTAGCCAGACTCATCGCCGACTCACTCACGTTTATTTTTTTTTTTTTTTTTTTTAAAAGACTCACGGCCCGCGACGGAAATACGGGATCGCAAAATTCCGTTTTTTTTTGCGACTCGGGGTTTTTTTTTTTTTTGTTTTCGAATCGGAGAGCATACCGAATGAACAAGATCGATAAGTTAAGTAGTGCATGCTTGGTTTTGAATAGGACATACCCAGTATGTCCATGACTGAGCCCCGTGACAGCCCCTATGCTCGTGATAGTGGTGACAGTAGTACTGGTGCCGTATCGGTCAGACTTCGCCACGGAGTCGCCGCCACTACCACCACCACCAGCACCACCGTCACCGCCGCAAGCTCCGTCTCCATCCCCCTCCACTACATCCCTGCGAGACGCACACGTCTCTCCCCCCGTCGCCGATGGGATGGGCGTGCTTGGGCGAGACGGGGATGCGAAGGGGTTGCGCCGCGGGGGTGGGGAAAGGTTAGAAAAATGTTCAGTTCCTCTCCGGAGGTACCCGTTGATTCCCTTTCCATCCCCTGCCTTGCCGCCCGCGCCCGTGCAATATTTTGCTGTCCCTATAACCGACATGATCGGCTTTCCAACGGCATAGAACGGAATGGAACGTGACATGTCTCTCGATATGGAGAACGAAGAATGGAATGTCGGAGGGGTGACGTCGAGGCTTGTACAGCCGGTTAAGTGGTTAAGCGGCTCGACTGGGTCACGCGGAATGAAGCGATGATATAACACGTGATGCGACACGTAACGTGTGCGACATCCGAGAGAGAGTATGTGGAGTATAGATTTCTTCCGTTAATCCCGCGGACTGTGATGCCCTATAATGACGCTTAAAAAAACCGCGCGCAAAAGCCTGCAAAGTCGTTCGAGAACATTGCGAAATGTTTCGCGAAGCGGAACGGCGCGTTTTGTGTTTTTTTCCCGCAATTATTCGCGCGAGTTAAAAAAAAAAAAACGAGATTCGATTGCCGTCTCTCTGTGAAAGGCGCGAGAAAACACGTAATTCAGGGAGAAATCTAATTTTTTGGAGGGGGGTTAAAGTGCCCATCGATCATTTTCGCCTTGTGTAAGTATAACAGATGTTCGCCGACGATATCTCGCAATCGACCTACGGTTAATAGGTCGTAGGTCACAGACCCTATTAACCACTACCTGCACCCGCCGCCCAAGTAGACCCAATAAATTATATCGCTCATTAAGTGCACTCTACACGTGGGAATATTCCTTAATGGTTTTCCGTCTTCTCTCTCTCTCTCTCTCTTTCTTTTGCAAAAATCGTGTCAATTCGAGAGATCGTGTCCTTGATTGCGAAATTGATAAAAAGGCACTCCGGAAAAGTCCACACCTTTTATTCTCTCGCTCGTCTCTCGCCCAAGTGTAATATCGGTGCTTTTAGTCAATTACAATGGGAAGAAAAGTCATCCATAGGAAGCGATTCTAAAAAGGTCGCGCCATTTACTTTCTTTTCCGCGTTTAGCAGCGCCCAACGTGTACGTGTTGCCACCCTGGCGCGCTCTCTCGCCCCGGCTATCGGCTTGATAAATACAGGCAGGTTGTTGAATAATTCAACGATTGCTACGCCAGGAAACAAGCGCAACGTAACACCGCGCGGTTACTGATTCGTCTAAATCACTCACTCCGAACCGACCTTCTCATCAACAATGCAAGATTGTGAAATTTTTTTTCCTCCCCCGACTAAGCTCGTCTCCACTACGCAAGTCCGGAATCACGTGACTTTGCTTCCGCACGAGAGAGATGTAAGTACGTGGAGCACGATCCACGTGATCCGTTAGCAGACGCGGTGGAAAGTTGTGGGAAAAATTCATTTTCAACGAACTGTCTCTGATTTGTCGAGTCTCGTTGCGAATAACACGAGCGCCTTTTGCAAAATTGTAAGAAAATCGCAGAAACGGACAGCAAAATGGTAGTTTTTTTTTTTTTTTATTAGAGAAAATCGAATTCTTGACGCAATTGTCAGACGAACGAGCGAGAATCTTGTAAAAACGAACGGGAGAGAAAGGCGCAATATATTAATTTTAGTACAGAAATTGCGACGACTACATTTCAGGCGATACGCAGAAACACGCAATCCGTATAGTTAGTATAGGTTATTCCATTAGCAGAGCGTTTAAGCACGCCATGATGGCCTCAATCACGTCAAATGCGTTTAATTATGATCAAGAATCCAACGTGTATGTACAGGGCGCTGCTCTGTACACGCAAACGTTATGACAGCGAGACGAGTGGAGTTAATGAAAGAGTCCCGCGCTAAGAAAGAGCAAAGAGAGAGAGCGAGGTATGAAGAAGCGAAGTTAATTTTTCAAAATTGCGTTTTTGAAAGAAATTATTTGAATTCAGTTTATTCTTATTTGAATTTAGTTTATATTCTACTCTGTTCTAAAAAAATACTTTCTTGTATCGTTTCAGAGTTATCAGAGTTACATTTTTTTTTCTTTACACTTGAGCATCGAATATTCACATTCGCAATTTGCGAGAGAAAAATGTCAAGCTCAACAGTCTCTCTTCACTTAGCCCTGTAAACCCTGACATTTATGTTCGACGCGAATTTTTTTATTAATTAAAACGTTGCAAAAATTGTCTCTGCAAAAATTCACAACATTTCGTTCGAAACAAGGAAACACCATTAGCGTTGATACTGTCTTTACTTTCTTCTTCTCTTTAAAAAATACACCCGAGGGATATCTCATTTTCAGAAATCGCTCGGATAAGAGTACAGGGTGTTGACAGGGGATTAGAAAATCTGAAAACGCGAAGTTTGATCTCGAGAGGATTTAGGAACTGATTTTCGCAGCGAATCATTGTGTGTGCGCGCGCGCGCGCGTGTGTGTTTTAACTCCGCTTTCCATACAAATAACTATTTTTCTCCGGGGGTGTGTGGAATGGAGTTTCGACGTGGCAGCTCGCTCGCAGCTCGGCTTGTTGTATTCACTCTCTCGCGTATCAGCAAAGTGAGGAAAGGCGAGCGAGATGTCGGATGAGAGAGATCTCGAGACGGCGCTTTCGCGCTATAAAGTTGTTCTTGAAGTATTCCTATATCGTCCAACGTTGGTATGCCAATATAGTGCTCGCCCTTTGTCACCCCTCATTCCCGAGAGCATGCTCTCGTCGACCACCCTCGTCGCATCCCTTGCCGCCGCTGCCATATTCCCTCATCGACCAGCAGAACATCCCCTCATCTCCCCTCTACCTCTCTCTCTGTCTCTCCCCCGCATACTCTGCTTCGCACGGAGTGGTATGCCCGCATACCGAGAGGATATAATGATTGGTAACGGATTGTCTGCAGTTCGACCACGACGATGCGTGGATTACGTGCTCTCGCTATTCTTCGCAGACACAATCCGAACCGCACGAAGATCGCACGTCACTCATCAAAGTTTATCGCGCGCCGTATTGAAGATTCGCGTCAAATTGATTCGGTAATTGTCTACAAGAAAGTATTTTTTTAGAACAGAGTAGAATATAAACTAAATTCAAATAAGAATAAACTGAATTCAAATAATTTCTTCTCCTGTTATTTGATTAATTTTAACGAACTTCTATTTACTTTTAAAGATACTGCGATTTGTGCTCTACAAATTTGCGGTAGTAATCGCGAATTAGTGAGCAATAAACGATCCGACGGGGCGGCAACGAGCTCAAGTTAAACAACGGTTAGGTTCGTCGTAACAGAACGGCTTGGATGCCGGCAGAGAGAGATCCCGTTCCCTATGAGAACGTATGTATATAGACGCTCGGCGATTCAGGCGATTCCTTCGAAACGTATAAACACGTTTTCTCTCGCTTGATTGTAAAATAACGATATTGCACGTGTAGTGTCATCCGTTTCAATTGCGAAAGGGGAGGAAACGTCGTATCATCGCGCTCATCATTTCCTCGCCATGAACAACGACCAGGGTTGTTTCAACTCGATATTGCCGTCGTTAGGCGGCATCTCTCTCTTTAATTTATTTATCCCTTTAATTCGTGCGCATTATTAACTCTCTCCAGTTCCGGACTTCCATGGCGCTCTTAAATTCGTAAAAAAAAGGACACACCTAACTTTTTTCCCTGCCCTATTACCGCGCGATCAAATTACGTAAGACTGTTCATCCCCCGCGTCGGGGTCAACGTAAATTAATTCGCGAGTCGGTGATAAAACAGGTCGGGCGCGCGTTGCGTAGTAACACGCACAACTGTGTGTTCGCCTGCGTGTGCGTGGTTTTCGCCTCGAAGAGGCGACGCATTTTGACGTTAATACGATGCGGCCGCCCGCATTCGAGATTGACGTATCCTGCTGGCTTAATCGACTCCTCTGTGCTGTCGCTAATAACACATAATCCAATCGCTAATCCGCATCATACGCTTTTTGCGCTACCACCGCCGCCATTCTTCCCTCCTCTTCTCTACAAAGAGAGAAAGAGAGAGAAGAGCTATTTGTTCTGCTGACGTCTAAATAGCGGCGGCGGCCGTGTAATGTCGACGTTCGGTATCGAACATCGAACCGCGCCCCGCCGCGCTTCTCGTCTCTGCAATTTTCTTCCCAACAACTATAGGATCATCTCTTAAGAAGAAGCTCAATCGCTCGTCTAATTACCGCCGCTTCTCTTTTTCTCGCTTCCAACTCATTCGCTCTTTTCCCTTCCGCGTCTTTCCCTGTGCACTTTTCCCTCTTCCTCTCTTTTTCTCGGTTTTTTTTTTTCAACGTTTCTTCCGAGCTTGATGCTCTTTCACTCCCCTCTCTCAGTTTCCCTCGATCAGGTACGTCTTGTTCGGACAAACCATTAGTCCCAAACTTTCCTTCCCTTTTATCCGTTTTCGCGGGGAAAAAAAAAGACGGGGAAAAAAGGCTTTCAATCAGAAATCACAAGCACGCGTGGAGTAACAGCGGAAGAGAATCACAAGTGCGCGCTCAAAAAAAAAACAAACGGCGCGAGTTTCGTAGGAAATGACTGAATAGAAAGATCCCGTTGCGTCACGCGTGAAACTAACAGGAGCTTAACGCTCCGGAATAACCTCACGCAGTCCGCTCACGTGCGCGTTGAGTCAGGTTACCACTCAGCTGTAAATCAGCCTTAAACCTGGCTAGGCAGCTTACAATCAAACGTACTTAGCCCTCGAGCCTTGGCGTTGGCGGACGGATAAAGTGTGGACGAGAAAGACGAAAATGCAATATATATCCGCGCGATCATAAAAAGCGCGCGTCTCTCTTCTTTCCCTCGCCTATTCTTATTCTCGCACACGTACGCGCGCGCGCGCGCGATCTCGGCTTTTACTTCCAGAAAAACGCATTCGTAATACATCGTCCGGAAGAGGCTCTCTCGCGGGATTTTAATACGGTTGATTTTAAATGTGCGTTTCCACGCTCGCGGAATTTCCGAGCAGAACATTTCTTTCCTTCCGTCTAGCGGAGATTTTTCTTTTCTTTTTTTTTTCCGAATCGCGGTCGAGAAGCTTCTCTCGCGCGAACGTTTGTTATCTCTCTCCCGTCTATAGAAAATGACCGCCACCGTATTGGCGAAACTGCGCCGCGCGGTTCCCCAATATTAATCCGATACGACCTGCAATCAAGCCTCGACAATATTCTCGCAATATCATGCAGGAAGCAAGTTTGTTACGCGGAGACCGCGCACTTTCACATTTGACCTTACGTTAATTGCTATCTAATCTAAACCGGGGAGGAAACGTCGTTATCGTAGCCCGCACATGTCCCCACATTACACGGAGAGGATCTCGAGATATCCGTACGATATGAACTCAATCTCTTAGAGAGCGAGACGAGAGAGTTTGCCCGATTCTATCATCGACCCGAAGAATCTCGCGTCGCGCACAGACGGAGATCAATACGCGCGCGAATATCTCCGGAGGCGCCGAAAAATTTCAAGCAACGTCGTTACATTTGTCGTTAGACGTTGGGGGAGGAAAGGGAACAAAAAGCTCGGCTCGACAAAAGAATGACAGAGACCAATCAACATCTCGCCGAGATAACTCCGGCGATCCGCGGGACGACGTTATCGCCCAAAGCCCGTTTGCCAAGTCGTGGCGAAAGATGGATAGTTTTCATCGTCTCGCACCATAAATCGTCGTGGGAAAATCTTGCGCGCGGTGATAAAAGAAAAGATAAGGAAATACCACGGGGAAGGGGGGAGGGAGAGAAAGGAGAGACTGCCATTTTCTTTTGCGAAACACTGAGAGACAGGATTCGAGTCGTATATACCTTTTTTTCTCTCTCTCTCGTGGAAGACACACACTCCCCAACGCGGATACGTGTCGGTACTTGAATAAATTGATGGTCCGAATACGCGGTGATCCCCGCGCTGTGTGTGTGTGCGTTGTATGTATTTATTAAAATATACAGAGCATAAAACTCTCGAGTTGCGCCTCCATAAATTCTCAAGTAACGCTCGTATTATTGGAAATTGCACGGGAAATATTTTTACATACTCGTGCAATAATGGGAATTGCGAAAGAATCGAATTCCACACGTGAACGGTAATCCCGATCTGACTTGGTCTAGCGATTGACCGGAGAAGTTCGATGCGCGTTTCTCTGATTTTTCGAAATACAGAAGGGCGCGGGATATTCGCGTTGGAAACATAAAACTCTCGGTGCTCAATTATTTCAGATGTGCAATCACTCTCGCAAGATAAATCAAGTAGTTCAAACGACATTTACTTGCTTTATTATTTATAAACTAAATCAAGAAGTGGAACTTTGAGAACGAAATATATTTTTTTAACGTCGATTGATACACTTAGAAAGTTCGAACTGAATAAAACAATTCCAAGAATAAAATAAATTAATAAAAATAAGCAGCATCTTCTTTTTTAAATTGTTATTCAATTCGGATTTTCTACGTGTGTTAATTACAAGTTAAAAAAATATATTCTCTCACGTACGTCCGGCGGGGCTTCTCAAAGTCCTATTTCTTGAATTAGTTTAAAAAAAAAAAACCAAAATCTCTTTGTGAGCGCGATCTGAGTTTGTATCAGACGGACGGGAGGGCTTACACACAGTTCGGGAGAGAAAAGTCGAACAATACAGAAGGGGGGCGCGTCGCTGGGGTAACCCGGGTAACCTGGATTTACTAAGTACGTGGTACGGGTGTAGAGGTGAGGAATAGATTTTGGCCGGATGCCAACGACGGCACTGCGGATGTCGATGGTGACACTGGGCGCGTTCGATGGTGGGGCTTCGTTCGTGTACGTTCGATCGTACAGCTTCGCTGAAATTTATTTGCAAATTCGAAAACAGTTTAAATATTCATTTATTGCTGCATATATATTCTTACATTTGTGTGTGTGTGTGTCGCGTTTCTTTTTTCAAGAACGACGACGGTATATAAAAATCCCGATCAGCTGATCCTGATTTAACGCCGTTTGGCGCGTGAACGATGCGTGTCGCTACATTTATCTGCCCGATGTCGAGGCGTTACACATCCGACGTGTATCTGTGTGTGCAGCCGCGTGTATTGTGAATAACACATTTCGTTATGGCAATATTAAGGTGCTTTCGTTCATTCCTGCGGAAACGCGATAGCTTATACGACAGCCCATGTGGATGCGCCACTTATACGCGTCCGCACGCTTGACTGGGCGGATCGGACGTAAATTGTATTTTCTGGACCGCGACGACGCGTTCGATTGGCCGATCGCGTGACGCGTTAGTGATTCTCTTCTCGCCAGATTTCCTCTCTCCATCGATTTTTCAAGAAGAATTTATTTACCTCTTTCTTCACGCGGCTTCTTTTCCCTTTCAGTTGCTGCAACTCCCTCCTTTCTACGCGTTAATACTTGGCTTCGCGCTCTTCTAACATAATTCACTCCCTTATCTCTCGTTGCAACTTGTATCGCGCGGTTAATAACGTAATATCTACTTTATTTTATTTACTTTCCACTCGCGCGAATTCAAAATTAAACGGAGCCGTGAAACGCCGCTTTATTCACTTCGATTTTCTTCTGCCATTGTGTCAAATTTAACGAACGATCGCCCGATTATGTAGATACGTATGAAAAATGTAGCATTACGAGATTTCCATCGACTTCCCTTGAATTCTCTCCTCGAACGCTCTTGCACCTGACGCGCATCACGACGGGCAGCCGTTAATCGCATTCGCGGAAACTCTCTCTCTCTCTCTCTCTTTCCCCCGTCGGAGAAAATCTTTCAACGAAGAAAATATATCCCCCCACTCATAAGATAAAGCCGTCGAATCGGGCATTAATTTGTGGGGGAGGAATTGAAAGAAATGGCTCGTCCATTTCGTGCTTTTTCCCACATTTTCTCGCGCGCGCTAGCTCTCGCGCGTCCGCGTGTTCATTCTCTCTCCTCTCCCCGCGCGCGCTCATACATTTTTCACTATCACAGAAATCCGAGAAGACCCATTTCGATTGATGGAGGGTATCTCTTCCACGATAGAATGAGCAGAGCGAGGAGACGAGCGCGACGACGGCGAAAAACTAAGAGAGAAAGAGAAAGAGAGAAACAAAGATGGCCGGACGTACAAGAAACGAGGGGTGGCCAAGTAAATGGCGAGTAAAAAAGTAGCTTTTGTTTCGTCCGGTGCTATTTATTTATACTTTGCAAATAATGAGCTCGATCAATTCTTCAAAGGTAACAAAGCTTATTTTTCCGACCGGGTTTGACTAAACTCCGCTCCATTTCACTTTAAGATCTCTTGATTGTGTTCAAGCATTGTTTTTTTTTTTTTTAAACATTGAGGAGGAATTGTTGTTGCGAGACAAAGTCCCGTGGAATTTTTCGCCGTTTTATTTCCGTTTTATTAAATAAAACAAGAATTACATTAATTCGCAATTTATATATGCGCACGCGCGCGCGACAAGAGGATTATTCCACGGCTCCTTAAATGGTAATCGCCTCTTGGGAGACTCCTTTTTCTTATCTCCTCCTCGTTTCCGGCGAAGAACGATTTCGTAGCGGAATTAATGCATTCCTCCGCATTCGCGTGAGTTCGCGCGCTCTATCGAGAGCTCGATAGCGCGCGCGTTTAAAAAAATCGAATTAAAAACGCGTTCGCGGAAAAGCTCGATGTTACATATATAAGTAAAAGAGAAAATAACTAGTTTTGTGTGAACTAAATGTCGCGCGCTATTTACGTCGCCTCTCTCGACTTCGTGTCCCGTGAGCGAAGAAGACGAGAAAACGAGCGAAAACCGTAGGAAATTATGCAGCGGAGTGTTAGTAGAAATAATAGAGAAGGGGTAGGTAGACTCCCTTCGTCGTTCGTCCCGAGTGTCGGACCTTAAATACCCTCTTACACTCAATTTCGGAAATTGATCCGAACTCCGTGTTGATTATTCAGTACTTCCTGTCCCGATACAATAAGTATCGAGTAACGGAGGGGGTGGGATTTCGCCTTAATTGAAAACACGTTCAACTCTCCCGTTGTGAGAAAACGAGAGATGCGCGGCGAGTTAAAAGTAATTCAAATAAATAATCGACGTAATACTTTCGATTCCCCATTCGCGTAATACACACCGTATCGAAGTGAAAGGGACATTGTTTTTTTTTTCTATAAAATGTATTTCCGAAAAAAGAAAACAAACATTCGCGCGAAGCGCCGATATATTTTCTATCTGTGTGACGGCAGATATGCGTCGCAATCCTGCGATGTGATTACGAGAAATAAAAATCTAGAATGTAAAGATAAACACGGCGGAACGAGTAAACACGCGGCGTTTTGTGAATAATATTTGTTTGTGTACGTTGTATTTCGTTTCCTTCAGTCGGGGGAGATGATTTTGCAAAAACATAATTTCGCGATAATAATCGAAATTTAGTGCGTTACGCTTGTGAAAACAAATGTGTTTCGATGTATTTTCGTATTTCTTTGCTCACGCGCGCGGTATTAAAAAAAAAAAAGAAAAAATAGAAAAACACCTGCAACACGAGTCGTTTAACCAATTTTCTTATTTGCATTGCAAATGGCGCCGTGAAAGAGAGCGAAGTAAACATAAAAAAAAAAAAAAACAATCTCAGAAAGATAAACTGCAACGAATACAACGGGAGGGGAAGCAAGGAAATAATAAGAATTATTGTTACGTAAACGCGCGGGATAATGCAACTAATTAACGGATTATACACCGTCGCGGTTTTCAAATTGTCAAATTTCCGAAATACAACTGCAAATATTAACATTTCCACTTGTAATCTAATAAAGTACATCCGCGCAACTCGCGCGCGCGCGCGCCACCGAGTTCGGAATATGAGATTTAAACTCGATTTAATGTTTGCCTTGTTTCTAGGTCAGCAATATGATACGCCGATGAAACGGATTAACCAAGAATGTTACTTAAAGTTGAACCGCAATACGCGGTAAATTGTGTGTTGTTGCATATCGGAAACACATGCGCGCGCGTGAAATTACAAAATTTTTTTTAATTAAATTTAAATTTTAATCCTTGCCGGAATATTAATGCGCGCTGTGTCGTGTAATATTTGTTGTCGAAAATTATTATCGCATATACGCGTTTTGCGAGGTTTCTTGTTGCGGACTATATTAATTAAACTTGGAAATCCCCATTAGATCAAAATTACCGTGTGATATCTCGTTAAATAACTGCGCGCGAGCGAGGGGGATGCCACCCACCCTTTGAAATGTGTGCGCGCGAAGACAGACGCAATTTCTCCTTTATTGGATTATTAAATCACGTTTCCATCATTGGGAACAATAACGTCTCGCTCCCCCATCCCTCGACAATGCGTAACGAATTGAGCGCGCGAAGACGCGTTTTGTTTGCGTACGAACGAGCGTTCCCTCTCGTCTTCTGATTGAATATCGCGCGAAACAGAAACGACTAATTGCCCATCGCGATATTGTCACGCGAAGATCGCGGAGACTCGTGAGCAAGAAACAAATCTCATTCGAGTGCACTCCCAGCTTTCCGGAAGTTATATCCATTATCGAGAAACATAGTCGGGGTCGTCTCTCTGAAGGGGCTAACTAAGACCCGGTGATCTCTGCGCGCAACTTCGTCTTCTCTCCCTCTCTCTTTCTCTTTCTCTCTCTCTCTCTCATTGAATTAATATCTATTCATGCACTGTTTCGTTTTAGACAAACTGCATAAACTCGAGACGGGAAAGTTATCGTCGCGGAAATAGCGAAAATAACATGTAGCTTTTAACCGTGCATAGTTTATCAGCTCGGAAGTTTCTTCCCCCGCGACGTATCTCTCTGATACAATTCAAATAACTGGCGTTGTTTGTTTTTTATTTTTTGTTCTGAAGAGCAGTTGAACGTTACGTTGCGGCGTGTTGTTTCTTTGTCTCGCAATGGCAAAGCGAGAGAATGAGAGATAACATTCGTGAAAATAATCGAATTGACTTTTAATCGCAACGACAATTTAGTTGTTTCGAAGAGACAACGTCCCCTCCTTCCTTTATCCTTCTCATTGATTCGATTCTCTTATTGGACGCGCCATTGTTTCCCCGGAATAATTTCGTCGGAATAGATTTCCTCGTTTGCGACTATATCTCCGAACCGGCGACAGTATTTCATTCCCGCGCGCTCGATACACGTGCTCGCTGTATGCTCAGATAACGGATGATGTATATCTGCGCGGCACGGAGGAGATAACCATTTCCTCCTGTTCTCCGCGAGCGCGCAACAGCACACTCGGCGCGAGTTATTCCGCGCGTTAATTCCGACCGTGCCAATATGCATGTCATTATAAACGGGCGCGCAATAAGGTAACGATCGTTGATGTGAGGCGCCGCGTCGTCGCGTCGTCACGACACGATCGTCTCAGTCTCGCGACCGATCCCACTTGGCAAACAAATCTGCGACGAATTTGCGTGAAGGTTGAGTGCGATCAATGACCGGACATTTTTTACCGGAAATAACAAAATGATTTATACCGTTATGGAAAGTCGAACTGATTTTTAATCAATCAGACTTTTTTTTATACAGTTGTTTGTGATTTTATTCTCTGCATCAGTTTTTCTCGAATATTTTTCCCGAATATTTTTCTCGGAAGTAATTAAAAACATACGTTAACAAATATTCAAAATATTCAGATTTGCTTTTCAATTTTCAAGAGTCATTTCTTTAACAAATGTCCGGTCATTGATGTGCTCAAATATTGAGAGTTGTGTTTGATATTTGCAAGTTTAATCATTTTTCAAAAAATAAACGTCCGGTTATTGAGACATTTATCTCACTTTTCACAGATGATTTGTGCGAGAGTTGTGTTTCGTTTGTTGAACTTGGAAAGATCCAGAGTTTCGTTACGTGAGACTGTAAGCACGCGAGTCATCGCGCGTGCATAGCGACAAAGAGAAAATTGCGAGCTCTCTCTCTCTCTCTTCGGACAATCGGCGCAACCCAGTAACCTTTCGGTCAGCCTGGCAATCCAGTTTACAAAGTTTGGCAGTTTCAACTTGCGTCTATGGATTATTGGAGTTCACGGTTGCGCGAACTTGTTGTTGGTAATAGCGCGCCGCTGCTAGTTTATGTAACACGAAAAAGGGAGGTCGGTTTCTTTTCTTGAGAGAGAGAGAGACGGGATGGAAGTTGCAGAGAGCGCGGGAGAATCTCAAAGACGGATTGAATACATCCGATTATTGCTCGTTTATTTGTGCGCGAGAGTCTCGGCGAAACGGACGGCGGGATTGTGCAAGGAACGTCAATTTTCAGCGATATTATTTGCTCGGCAAAGAACGAAAATATTCGCGGACTTTCTCGTCGCTAAAATGGCCGAGTAACCTCATCCATTAGTGCTCGCGTATGTGTGTCTGTGTACCCGCGCGTGTAAATGCAGGACGGTTCACCGCATGCGGGAAATAAATTCCGACATTCGATCCGGGAATTTCCGCGAAAAAGTAGGAACCTCGAGTTTTTCGAAATGCGAGCCATTTCGAACGGAAAATTCGGTAGGAAAAATTCCGCGAGAAGCGATTCTTCAGCTGGAAAAATCTGATAATGGAAACGAGAAATATTCTTCTTCCTCCGCTTTCTTTCAAGGTCGCGTACGTCGTTTTCTTTCGAGGTCACTTTGCGAGGTCGATTTTACGGAAAAATCGAAAGATCCGCCCGTGCGCGCGCGCGAATCAAATTGAAACGAAACGATCTTCATAAGCATCTATTAGACCCCCGTCCGCGTTAGAAATTAGATTACATCGGCGGCGCTAGGCGGCCATTTACTCGCAGAATAACCTATATAACTTTCTCAGCGATGCATCGCGGTCACAGAACTACTTTCTACGAATGCTAACGAGCGGCCGCTGCGAATTGGGAGGAAACTGCGGCAAGAGTGCAACATCCGCCCTAGGAAGGAAGCGAAATTGCAATCTCACCCCAGGGTGTAATGTAAATGGCAACCATCGCCGACAACCTCTCCGTCCTCCACCCTCCCGGGGTCTGCACCTCCCCCCCGTGTGCCTACCGTCCCATTCCGTTTCCCCAGCTATGAATCCGTGGGATACTCCATTACCGAGCGCGTCTCCTGTTTCAGAGGGTTATCAGCGGGTTTCCCATATAAGGTTAATTTGACTTTTATCTCGCGTAATATCTGTGCCAGCTTGCTTTTTACGCTCTATGCCCGTGTGTTCATGAAATGTAATCCGCGCCGTTCAACGAAGATCGTTTATGCATATATGTATAAACGCTGTTCTGTAACAGTTCTACGATGATCCGCTTTCCGCGAAAATAACTCCACAAGCTCGAATTCAAAATTTAAATAAAATATTACATAGACGAGCGAAAGAGGTCAACACGAGTCCGCAAACACGGTTGGTTGTGTTTTGTTTAATTTTTTATTTTTATTATTACAAAACGGGTTGCGAACGTTTCAACCGGTAAACTTATGTAGTTTCAGTTTTGACGACGTCCAGCTGAAGTTTACGTGTTGTCGTTCATTATTTTTACAATTCCGCTTGTTCGGACTTAATCCAACAAACGTGCTTGACATTTGCGACAACCTTGACTTCGGCTTTCAAGATCCTGGTACACACGCTTTGGTTTAACGTAACTTAATAAACATTGATAAAGATCGCGCACCAGTCGAAACGCGCGGTTGCAATCTGTTCGTATAATAGAGAAATATAAAAAAAACACACACAACTGTGCCTGTCTCTTATTAGTTCGACAATTTCTAATAACTTGTCGAATAATTTTAACAACAAATTAATTTCAATTTTGCACAACATGAGGAATATTCCCTTGTGGGAAGAAATATTCATGTTCCTCCACCTCTAATTGCTCTTCCTTTTCGGTTTCTGCGAAAGACATAAATCTTTGAAAAGAGAGAACACGAGCAGAGGAAGTAACACGGTGGGGCTTCCCGAAGTAGATTACAACGTGATTACGCGTTACGTAAGATCGTTAAGGGGGCTTCTTTCTGTACATGTGTACGGTTTGTCTCCGAGAAATACTGAAAGAGAGATAGAGAATGTGTACACACAAGAATCAATAAACCGCAAAAGTCCGCGAAAAACGGTCGGAATGTACGGAGGAAACTTCAAAGAGCGCGAAACATTTCTCGTCGGGATGTTTCTTCGCGTGCCCCCCCCCCCCCGATCGCCGTGCAAGAAGAAGAATGCGCCAAGTTGGCTCGGGGGAAAAGTTAACGCGGATTCCTATTATACATTCAAGTACAAAGTAGAACCGATGTTTGCGCCCGACTAAGATTAATGGACGTCGAGTTTGACGGCTGACGGGGTCGTCCCTTCGTGGCCTTCTCTTGTGCGCTGCTCCCATCCTCTTGCTCACAGGACGGGAGGAAAGACGCTAACCTTCCGACTAACTGTCGGAGTTCATTCCGACGGAGGGATGATTTGCATGTCGGTCGTCGGAAGTTATTTTGCGATTCGATCTAGTTCGAAGTTCATGCGGGAAGAGCCCTTAGAAAGCCCCTTCCTCTCATATATACACCTCTTCTCTTCGAGGAAAAACCTGGTTGTTGCATCTCTTTGCGTCCCGTTTTAATGGGAGCCTCTCCCCCATCGGAAGACACTAATTAATCGGAGACTCGTAATGAGCTTTGTTTAACGAAGGACTCCCGGCGGCGATATTAATGAAAAGTCGCGCGCGCGCAACATAGAGAGAGAAATTGATTTATCGAAACGTATTTATTAATCATCAAAAGCTAACTCGCCGCGGGCTAACGGCGCATGAATAATCAGGAAAAATGCGCTGTGAACCAAATTACAATCTGCGACGCGCGGTATACATATTTGTAAATGTATGCCGCGCGTTTCGTTAATTAAGAACGCATTCGTTACACAACCCCCGTCCCTCGCTACAACGTGCGGGAAATAATCCGAATTTCTCGATCATTAAAAATATTCAGTTATTTTTCTACTTTTTTTCACGCCACGCGTGCGCGCGTGTGTGTGTGTGTGTTGCGATAATTTATAATGTGATATTTCATTTGCGCGTGCAGAACATCCCAATTATTTTATCACAAATTTTATTTAATAAAAATTAATTTCTCGCGTTCTCGCGATCGTTTCCAAGACGCAACTTCCGGCTGCATCTCTTGGGAATCCCGGAACAAAGGATGCGGATTGCCCAGAATCCGTTTCGTTGGGTAAAGAGGAAGGGGTAGGGGTAGTTAGGGTTCGGATTACGCGTTTCTCGACGAGATCGGTATCAAACGCGCGCGCACACACACACAAACGCCTTCGAAGTAAAGCGCGCGTTCTCTCACTCGCGCGTCGGAGAAAATCGAAATGCTTGCTCCGTGTGCATAAATCAAGGTAGTTAACTACAGTTATTGATAGTGCACTCCATCATCCGTGTCAACACGTAAATTACACAGCGCAGCGCCGGGGCGGTTTGGACTACCATTAATATCGTCAGAATATTACGTACACACACTCTGTCGATCCGTTTATTCTTAGCACTGTGTACAACAGATTACTTTGCATTATTCACCAGACAGCGATACGCGATGTCTAACAAGAGCGGGTTAATAGACGAAATTTGAATTCGGCAATACGCGCTGTATCGCGTTACATCTTCCTCTTCCAAGCTGCGAGTGAAGAGATACGAAAACGACGCTCGTTTAACGGATTCGCAGTTAAGGCAAATGTAATTAAGATCAATTGCGAACATAAATACGGTGTTATTTACATACATTTACATAAAATTATAGAAATGTATGTAAGTTGAAGAGCAAAACGTGCCGAGCTCTCACCCCGAAACCTCTTCATCAGTCGCAAAACAATTAATGACAGTGAAAAGAAAACGATAAAAAAAAATCCTAAAAGGCTGTCGTAACAGCAAAAACACGTGTAATGCTAAAATACTTCATTATCAATCCTGAAACGTAAATGTTGACCGGACATTTGTTAAGGAAATAATTCTCTGAGATACGTAAATACTAATCGTACACGCAAAAGCAGATTTTGCTATTTTTATTTTATATGTTTCATACATTTATTTTACTTGTAAAAAATTTCATATTTAATGACCCAATAAAATGGCCAAGAAAATTTTGTTGAATCTGAATTTTTGTTCCATCGGCAAAACATTTTGTTGAAAAATAAGTGAGCAAATTTTTCTTGCTGGTTAATATGGTAATTAATTTCCTGTTATTCCAGCGAATCTTTTTTTT